>NTHP01000126.1:552358-621085 GCA_003416845.1 Oplegnathus fasciatus
CATCAGAGGGGAATCACACACAGGTTTATCTGTAGTGTAGCAGACGGTGAAGAGGGTTAATGTTTTATAATATGTTCATAATTTGTGTGTTTGAACCCAGAGCGGCTGCAGACGGACGTTTTTGAGGAGCAAACCTACAGACAGGACTTCATGGCAAAGGTGAGAGGTCAGCAACACACATGTACACACATACACACACACACACACACACCGCAGCCCCTGCAGCCACACATGCACACACACACACACACACACACACAGACACACACACAGCCTGTCGTTTGGGCCTGTTTTTACCGTCCTCTCCGCTCTATTCCCGATCGTTAACCAGCTGTGGCGAGCGCGGCAGGAACCACATGATAAAACACTGCGGCCGCTGGAACAGTCGGCGCTCTCTCCGCCTGAAACACGAGCCGCTGTGACACGCTTTCGAGTCGCTGCGTTACTGTCAGCCAATCAGAGCGAGACGAGGGCTTGAGTTTTTCAATGTTCTGTGTTGGAGGTGCGTTCACTGTATTCAGGCGTGGAATTTCTCATCTCTGACTTTGTTGATCCCCGACTCACACACTGTGTGTGTGTGTGTGTGTGTGTGTGTGTGTGTGTGTGTGTGTGTGTGTGTGACTGACTGACTGACTGACTGACTGACTGACTGACTGACTGACTGACTGGGCATTTCAGATCTGCCTGTTGAATTTTCAAGCGGCGTCTTTATGCTCGTCCGCTGTCTATTTTTACATTTTAATTTCATTTGCAGTTCAGTTTTTGTTCGATTTCAGTGTTTTCATTTAGTTCTGAAGTCTCTAGTTTTTATTCATTGTCAGATCTTGTTTTAGTATTTTTGGTGACCGTAATCAGAGCAGCTCAGACCAAATATTTAGTCAAACAATTAGAGTTGCAGCATGATTATTTTTTCTGTTAATCCGTTTATAATTTACGCAAGCACACAAAAACATGATTGAAGCATCATATATTTTAGGACTTTATGTGCGAGACAGTTCAGCATGGCTGTTACAGATGCAAAAAAGACAGCTGAGCGACTCCACAGCTGTCAGTGATGACGCAAATCTCAATTTACCGCTCATGATTGAGTGTGTATTATATAGAAAATAGTGAATACGTGAGCGAGGGAGTGATTTCGGACACAGTGTGGCTTCACCCTCTCGTAACCAGACATGAAACCTCGTCCCCAAACACAAGCCGAGTTCAGGTCGGTGCACACAGTCTTTTTCATTCTGTCCATCTTGTAGATGCGATCGTTAAATTCACTACAAGAAAGCTAAAGACACCTGGTGGGCATATTGTTGAACTATTCAACAGTTTACAGGACTGTCGTGACTCATGACAGCTAATGTAGCAGCTTCCATCCTCATGACTTTTATACTGAAGAGAACCTTTTTGTGCATGTTTAAATAAACAGACATTGTTCAGAGAGAAATATTAAATATATTAAATATTAGAGAGAAATATACTTTTTACTCCATTACTTTTATTTGACAGCTGTAGTTACTAGTGCTACTACCGAGATTTTTCATACAAAACATATGATGACAATATTGTATTATAGATGAAACCAAACAGCAGCATACAAAGTAGTTAAAGTTAGCAGTAGCGCTTTACTGTACAGGTCCGTTATTTCTGAGTAATTTTAGAGGAATTTCGTGGAAATATCTGTAATTTAGTACAAATTATAAGGAAGTACAGACAGTGTTCTTATTTAGTTATTTGTGTTTAATTAGCTGTGTTGGGTTTATTAAGAGTCATTGATTTGCAGAGAAATTTCCATGAAAGAAAGATTCTTCATTTTCCTTATAATTAGTACTAAATTACATAGTTTCATCCAAGGAGTCTTCAGATGGATTACAGTTACATATCAGTTACTGTACGATATAGAGATTTAAAAACAAAAAGCTCAGATTAATTAAATTAATTCGATATATCGCCCAGCCCAATCTTCGTCTCATCTGTTTTATCACTTTTTCCTTCTTATATTATCATTTTTAACTCACAGGTCTACTGTAGAGAGCAGGTTGGAATGTGTTACTGCAGCGCTACACTATCTGTTGTGTGATTTCTCCATTAAAACTAAAATTAGCTGAACTTCTGATGCCCTTTGTTCTTCAAGTTTCTGTACAGAAGAGACGCATTGTTTCAAAAATGTCAAATCTGGTGTCGTGTGAAGGTCGTGGAACTTTTAAAGGTGAACATCAGAGAACTTGATCAGAGGGAAAGTTTCCTCCACAAGTCACTTTGCAGGAAAACACCTCACAGTTTGTTTGACTCTTCAGTTGCATCATTCGGTGGTTTTCAGAGAGGAAACCAGTCTGTTTGTTGATGTTGTTTGTCTAAAAGGACAAACCAGGAAAGAATCTTTCTTTAGGTGGTGGAAGCAGACCGGCTCAGGTACGGAGAGTCATGGAAAGTTACATCAGGGTCACAGTGGCGGCTCTGTTTTCTGTCTTTCTGGTGATCACGTTGTTAGACCGGGAAGGCGAGCGGACAGTCAGAGACCACAGAAGAAGAAGAAGAAGAAGAAGAAGAAGAAGAAGAAGAAGAAGAAGAAGAAGAGAAATGCTGCAGTGGATCAAAGTCTTCTTACTCGTGGCAAATTCCACCGGGCTGCGACGAGGCCGCCTCCAGACCAAAGTCCAAACTGGAATACAACTTGTCTGGGAAAAATGTCGCCGGGACGCGTCAAAGGGAGAATCACACACTTGGTGGACCGCTGTGTGTGTGTGTGTGTGTGTGTGTGTGTGTGAAGGCGTTTGGCGTGTGTGTGCAGTATTTATCTATCAGGGTAGGGCCTTTGCATGCTTCTGTGTGTGTGTGTGTGTGTGTGTGTGTGTGTGTGTGTGTGCGTGTGCGTTTGCTGTCTGTCCATGCAGCGACTTGTGTTTGTGTCTCCCGTCTGTGTCCGTCTCCATGGCGATGTTCACCATGCAGGCTATTTCTGATCTCATATCTGATTGTTTTAACATATCTGTTATAAATGCACTTAAATCATTAGTCAATTGATTAGTTAGTCGAACGACAGAAAACAGTCTCCATAATCAAGGAATAAAGTCACATTTTTTTTAGCTTTGGACAGAGCCAGGCTAGCTGTTTCCCTCTGTTTCCAGTCTTTGTGCTAAGCTAAGCTAAGCGGCTGCTCGTGGAGCTTCATATTTACCGTACAGGCATGAAAGTGGTTTGAATCTTTTCATCTAACTATGCGCCAGAAAGTGAATAAGCCCACTTCCCAAAATGTTCCTTTGAAATTGAGTATATAAATGCGGTATTAGACCGATCAGAGCCGCAGGTACAACGCAGAGTCTGTATGTGTCTCCTGTTCTTGTAAAAACCACCCAGCTTCAGTTTCGCCTTCAGTTTTTCTTCCTTGAACTTGAACTTCTTTATTAAGTTATTTACGTTCCTGCTGCCAACAGAGAGCAGAGCAGACAAATATCTTCAAAAATCTTCCGTCTCATCACCCCCGCTTTCACCATTTCCACAAGTGTGTGTGTGTGTGTGTGTGTGTGTGTGTGTGTGTGTGCGCTTGCGCCATTTGTGGCCTTCGTTTCCCACACCAAGGGGAGTGAAGGGCAGAGGGACAGTGAACGAGAGACGATGATGACAGGAGCAGGAGCTTTTATTTTCTGCTGCAGCTTTCCATGAAAACCCCTCCCCAGCCCGTCACCACACAAACACCCCACCCAGCTCAGGTCAACATTTACATGGGTGGAATTAGCATGCGCTTCCCACTGATACACACACACACACACACACACTTGTATTTAACTTGGGCACAGGCTAAAGCTGGTCATGGAGCTAAAGGATGAAAAAAAATGTTCAAATCCTTTTAGGATCACATCAGCTTCCCTTAGGACCTAAATTTGGAGTGTGTGTGTACGCGTGTGTGTGTGTTTGTGTGTGTGTGTGTTTGTGTGGTGGCAGCAGCTCATGACCTGACAGAGGGGAGTGTCTGCTTGTCCACACAGAGCGGGCTGTGACGCATGCTTTTGGTTTTTCAGAGCTGAGTGTTGGTGTGTGTGTGTCACTGAGGTTGTTTTGGGTTTTTTTATCTTTATGTCTACATGCATGAGTGTGTGTGTGTGTGTGTCATGGTGACGCATGCTCCGCGGATCTCGGCGCAGCACTCGCAGCGAGTCGTGCAGCAGCAGCAGCAGCAGCGTCACAGTTGTCAGCTCTGAATTGAATTGTCACCGTTTGGGAACGTCGCCCGCTTCCTGTTTCATGAGACGGCGGCTTCACAGCTCCACGGCAACCGCGCAGCAGTATAACGGCATCTGACAATTAGTGGCCACTTCTGACCAAAACACCTCACTTGAGTTGCACAGAATCACATAATTGAGCCAAAATGTTGCCTTGGCTTCCAAATTTGGCATGCCTTACTCCAAATTTCCTGCCTTTCTTGCTTAAATTGAAGGTTTTTCTGGTCAGGTTTTGTGTTGAGTGAGCTTGAAACTGCTTAAAAACAAAATGAGAATCAATAAGAAACTATTTCTTTCTTCTTTACAGTGTAGAGATGTGCAGTTTTCCGTCTCCAGTAAAAGCGCCTGTAATGATTATGTGCTCAAACGGGTGAAGAAATTATCCTTAAATGCTACGTAGCTCTCCATGCGAAGCCCTGCGCTGGCACAACAGGAGGAGTCAAATCCTAATATCTGTTTGCTTCAACCAGAGGCTCTAAGTTAAGAGCAGGGCAGGAAACTTAAGTTTTTTCATCCACCGACCGCAGTGGCTGATGGATTCCAAAATACACACTTTGACTCTAAGCAGCCAAACGTGACTGAAAGATTGAAGAGAAGCTGCAGATATTGATCCGTTTAATGTCTGCTGAAGCAGGAAAATCCAAACACACAACTGGAAGCTCCTTTGCTGCAAAAAGTGAAATAATTTATTAAAGTTTCTGATGCAAATACGTCAAAAAAGCAGGCGAATGACAGATGGACATCAGAGCGAGTGCACACAAATATGCAGATCTACCTGCTGTATTATTAATTTACAAACCCCACTTAAAATAACATGCACGTTCATTGACAGAAACCTTACATAATGTTGTATTGTCTTTCCTCTGGGGCTCTTTCAGAGAATATCATAATTACACACTTTTTCCTGAAAAACATGCAGACGGGGTCACGTTAGTTAGTCTCCCTCTCAGGCGCCATCACATGGTAAGGACAGCCCACCTGAGAGACCAAACCCTGGGTCAATGAAGTACTTGTTGCTGCTTGAAAAGCTTTATTTACCTTATAAACATTATTATCAACAAGATATAAAATACTGTCCTGGAGAAAATGACCGTACAGTGATCGTATTGGGTCAGCTTAAAGCCGTCTTCCACACTGTAGAAAAACTCACCTGCTAACAGTCATTTAACTCGGCTGGTAGTCCTGACATATGTGAAGCTGTAATCAGTGTTAAAGTGAGAGAATTAGTGAGGGAGCAGAAGGAGAGGGAAGGAGGTGAGGGGAGGAAAGGTGGCCTCTTTCCTCTTCTTCTGTCCTCCCTCTCTTCTCCTCAGTAAATCATTGACTGCTGCTCTCATAAACAGCAGCGAGCAGCTCTTTATCTCACATACCTGAGGAATTCAGGGCCTGGGTGGTAAGAAGGCGAGGCTCGAGGGGGGGTTTGATATGAGCGAGGGGTGTATCGGCATGAAAGTGATGTTGCTATAATATTTAGCTTCCTGGTTAAATACTGCTGCTCATCTTATAATAAAGAAATAGAGTTTTGCCAATATACTTTGACACTGTTGAGCCTGTTATGTACCTGATTTGGACCAAGTTGGACCTGGTCCAGTCTGGGTCAGTTGGTTTTGATAGTGGGCACATAAAATCATATAATGTTTGATATATAAAGAGTCTAATCTGAAGTCTTCAGATCCAGTCGCTGCCAGTCGTTCTCATTACATTTTTTACACACCTGTAGGCTCTAAAGTCCTTTTCCTCCTTTTTTGGTATTTTCAGCACAAATGTCGCTGCATATAAACAGTACAACAAGCAGCTGGTTGGAGTCCATGTTTGTTTTGGTGTAACAACACGTGACAGTTGCCGTTCTCGCAGGATTTGCGGGGTCGTCTACCAAAAAATCTGTGCAAGTTGGTGGAAACGATCTTTCTGTTGGTCTGTTCAGTAGGTTTCAGCTCGTCTTCATCTTTGTCCCAAGCTGAAGATGTTGAAGATGTTACAGACTCGAATGGAAAGAAAGAAACTGTGTGTTTACCACTTAATATGTAAAGAAAACTTGACTATCTTGGAAAGATATATTTAGAGTAAACAGAGACAGGATGCGGAGCCAGTTTAGCCTCCAAAAGTTCAAATTCTTTCATGTAACAAATAGAAAATAATAGTATTTGACAGTGGTGATTCTTTTGAGAGACATACTGAAGTTTACAGTAGATGTTTTGTCTGTGTGCGTTTCTACTAGTGCTAAAATTAGTGTCTTGATCATCCTTGAAGTCATTTATTGAACAAATTGTCAAACGCTCTGTGGTTGCAGCTTCTCCAGTGTGAGGTTTTACATCATTGTAAACTGAATATCTTTGGTTTTGGACTGTTGGTCATAAAAAACAAGACGTCTGAAGACATCACTCTGGACTCTGGGAGCATTTTTACTATTTCCTGACATTTTATAGACTGAACAAATAATGAAAATAATCATTAGCTTCAGCACTTGTTTCTAACAGTTTGTAAGGAGTAACAAAAACCATCTACATACAGTACATCCTCCTCCTCCTCCTCCTCCTCCTCCTCATGTGCCTTCTGTCAGTTGCACACAGTTTCCACAGGGTTGTCCCCGGTCTGGGTCTGTAATTAGGCCCTCTGTGGCCTGGCTGCTCCCCCTCTTCAGCTGCCGGCCGCTGGGCCGAGCCCCAGCCTGGACCGGCCGAGTGCGGCTTCCCGCAAAGACATCATGAGACTGTGAGCAACATGAGAGCAGAAACGCAAAACACGGCTGCAGCACTTGTCGGCACGTGAACACGTCGGGCGCAATATTGTATTTTATTTGTGACACTTAACACAGAACGATGTGAGTGAGCAGTGCAGGAGGCGTTCACCAACCCGAACTCAAGTGCTTTTAAATGAACGTGAGCCACAAACAAATATTAGGCTTCAGGAGGTCACAGTTCAAACAAGAAACGTTTGTTATGTTGTTTGTTATTTGCCGATAACACGAGAGCTGAACGATGTGAGATTTTTAAGGCTGATACCAATATTTAAGAGTAATAAATCAAGAAAAATCTGATAGTATATTGGCTGATATTCCTTCTTTGCTTTAGGTGCACCAGAGCAGACTGCAAGGGGATTTTCTTTTAGGCTGAAACTGATATTTGAGAGTAAAAAAGAAACCCAATATCTATATATCGACCGATACTCCTCTTTTACACAAACACTGAACTTTAACAGCCATTTTTTGGCCACTGATCCTTCAAATTAGTTTATTTTTTAGCTGCAGAGTGACAGCAAACAACACTTCTCATAGAATGAAATCAAATAATTCATTTTCCACCCACAGCCATGACTGCTCCATGCATGAGATTTGATTAATAACTAAATGAATGATAATGTTTTATAGGGCCTAATATTTACTGATCAGCGATGATTATGGATCCTGCCAATCTGTTACACAACTGAAGAGTCAATAAACATTAAACACCCAGTAAGACTGAGCTGCCGTACCTTTTAACTTTATGATTTTTTTTCTCACTTCTCTGCACGAAAGCATCGACCGCTTTATGAAAATCAAAGGCTGGTAAATCTTTTTAAAAGACAGACCTTAAATGTCACTTGGTTATCTTGGTTTTGTTGGTTTTCAGTTCATGTGTACGTTTCGACTTGGAAAAACAAGCGCTCTCCCGCAGTTTGATTGACCATTTCGTATTTTAAAACTATAATCTAAGTGTGATTTACACATGCCGGCTGTTTCATTCTCTCCTCCACACTGTGGTCTCCAGGCACCAGCCCAGTCTGCCCAGTTCAGTATCCACACAAAACCAATCTAGCTGCTAAAGTCACCTGCTAAAGAGCACAAATACAAGGCCCTTCCAGTAAGGTTCCTGAAAAAGACTTAATATTAATCATATATGTAGACACAAGACTGTAAAGCGCGACTGAAACGCCTCCTGTGGAGATGCGCTGTTATAACCCATAGAGAAACGTCAGTGGTCAAGCATGCAGAAAAGAATGTGTGTGGTTTAGTTCAGCATTTCTTCTGTTGTTGAATATTCTACCCAAAGTTTATACCAGTTCTTGTCATGACGAACTAAACCGAATTAGAAAGTCTGCTTGCCTTGCGGTGGCTACATGAGCCACTGTGGTTGTAGCTGAGATATTATTGTGACCGTTAATGGGACGTCAGGCTCCGTGTCGACCTTTGGCTCAGATTAGCAGCTTTCTGTGTGTCACCAGCCTGAAGGGAGACGTGACGACAGCATGGCGAGGACAGAGGGGAGGTGAAAGGTAAATGAAGTGAAGGTTTGGATGATGTCAGAGCAGAGAGGATTCTGGGAGAGAGTGATATAAAGCGCTGATATGCTGAAACGCACGCTGAAGACTTCACCCGCCTCTGTTTGTTTGGTTCACACCGCCTGCGTACGTCACTTCAGTGTTGTCTAGTCATGTTAAATCATTGAATTTTTCACTTTTATTTTGAGCGTCTCTGCACTATTTACATGATGGGAGCGGCTAAAAATACTGAATGACTCATTTGTTTTTGAGCTGTCCAGTTTGGGGCCAACAAAGGAATCGTAAATGTTTCAGTAAGCAGAGATGTCTTCTTTTATTCCACACGTTCTTCTTCCTTGTCGCCTACATTTTCTTTCATTCTCAACATCCACACTCTTAAGTGTGGTTTTAGGTATATTTTGTGTGCGCCGGGTTTAATTCCTGAAACTTGTTATTAAGCTGAAGGAATCTGAGCTCAGATCAGTGCCTCACCAGATGGTTATAATTCGAGCTTTTTAATTGTTTGTTGCAGCTGATTACAGTAACTACAGCTGTGTGCTCCAGATCTCATCCCTCCAGATCTTGTCCCAACCTTGTCTCCTCCCACATCCCTCCGCTCGTCCAGTTTAATCCCCCAGTTTTTTTCCGAGGACGTGACCTCGAGTCCTCGGGGTTCAAACGGAAAGCATCACTCTCAGATGAGGGACGGGAAGCTGAGGTCACACCGAGAGAAAACGAGGTGGCGAGGAATGAGGGAGAGCAAACATGAGGTCAGCGGCAGAGACGAGGATGGGGGAAAGTGAGTGTGAGACTATCCGGCACCAGAACCCCCACCTGGAAAACAACAACAGCAGCAGCAGCAGCCGTCTAAAATCAGAGCTGTTTACCTGCTAATAATAGAGAAACACCAACAGGCTGCCAACCCTCCCCTTCCTCTCATCACCTTCCCCACACATGATGCTTTGCTGTGGGGCAGGGGGCGTGGTTTGGAGTTGTGGCCACCAGGTGAGCACCTCCTCCTGTTCCTCCTCCTCTCTGCCTCGTTTCCTCCGTTGTTGGAGGACTTTGTTCTGTTCCAAGAGCAGGGAGGAACTTTCCAGAGCATTACTCAGCTCGACAAAACAGGCGAGAGGTTATTGACCTGCTGTAATCGCCTTTTTATTCCCCGTCTGGCGTTTCCTTTCTGGTCAGCGGCAGCAGATAACAACCCGCCCGCCGCTGTGTTCACACCCTGTGGCCACTTTTATACCTTTCCTAAAATACAGAGAGGTATGGAAGCCCTTCTCTGCCAAAAAAAGATTATGAGAAATATTATTTGATTCAAAGTCATTTTGACTTTGGCTTAGTGTCTCTTAATTTTGATTTAGCGAGTCAACATTGACTTATATTCTGGACTCAGTGGACCTGACCTTGAAATTCCTACCTGAATTTCATACCTGAAATAATGCTAAAGTGCAACTCTGCAGCCAGTAGATGCGTTAAAATTGTCATAGAAAGAAATGTGAATAAAGCAGGAACGTCAGCAAATCAGTCTGCACTTCTGTTTCGATTAATATGAATAATTCTAATATTATCTGTTGTCTGCAGCTGCTTCATACTGAATGAAAAGTTTCTCCTTCAGCTCATTAAATCCCTGCAGACGCCTGAAGGCAGGCATACGTTGATAAATCTGCGTCAGAGTGTTTACCTTCATTAAACCACATGCGAACAACACCAGACTGCTACAGAATAACCACACACACCTTAAACACATCAGACTGGTGGGTTATAATCTGTTTTTTTATGCGGGAAACGTCTGGTTAACGGAGCTCATCAACCAGGTAATAATTATTATGACTGAAATAGCATCAGATTGTTGCGATTATATAAACAACTATTTTAAAACGATTTATTTCAGTCCTCTCTGTACTAATTGACTGTAAAACAAAGCCACACCACCTGCCTCTGCTTTGCCGCTCTGCACCATCCAACAATGATTTCCTGAAGAAGCGTCTTTCCATTTGTTGAGCTGTTGTTGTCACGCTTGTCTGTGATTGGCTGAGAGTGTGTTTGTTAACCACCACCCTCCAATTTATATTCCACTTTGCACTGCGGCCCAAGACCCGACCACTCTGCGCGGCTCGTTGCACTTGTGCCATTAAAATAGTGCCCGCTATGTCATCATTTTGACTCGCCATCAGTGTCTCTATTCTATCATGCATAACTTTTAATCCATTTGTTTTCTTTTAATGGCAGAAATGGGCTTCCGTAGAGAGGAGGGACTTAAAACTATCAAATAAGACAGCTGAATTTAGCACTTCAGGGCAGCCGGATCCAACAAATTGAGCTCAACATTTCAGATCAAATAATCTGAAGTGAGCTGGTTGGCAGCCAGAGAGAGGAGGGGGGGACTGACGGGGGAGAAAGTGAATAAAAAGAGAGAATAAGGTGGGCTTTCTGCTGCTTTCTCTCCCCCTCAGCACATTGGTTTCTCTGTGCCCAAAGCAGAACTAAGCCTCACCAGAGCATTTCCATTTATTTTTACGATATTTAAACAAACAAATAACAAAAATAAATCAATGCAAAACCTCGAAACCTGACCAAAGTGTGTTTAGGAGCCCCTCTGCCCTGACAGCGAGCGGGAGACCACCAATTTCTCCCGGTCAATATTTGAGGAGCTAATTTGGAGAGTTTGTCCTCTCCATTGGGGGAAAAAAAGAAGGAGTTAGTGAATAGCGAGTGTTTTTCTACGAGTCGGCCGTGCGTTTGCATAATGTCGCAGGAGTTTACACGCCACCCTTATCTGTCAGGCCTGTGGTTGATGGAGCCGCTGTGTGTGTGTGTGTGTGTGTGCGTGTGCGTGCGTGCGTGTGTGTGTGTGTGTGTGTGTGTGTGTGTGTGTGTTTCAGTTGTTCCTGCTCGCTGCTCTACCTGCGGTCAGCTGTGCCAATAATGCAGCTTTGATTAGAGGCTTATCGCAGCCCTACGCACCCTGCATCACACCTCGGACATGTGACTCCCACAGCAGGGCCATAAAACAAACATACTCAAAGCACCAAGCTGTGCCAAAAGGACACTTTCATGTTTTAAGTTCAGGCACCTGATTATTTCTTTTTAATCTTTATTGATTTATTGGCATTAAAGCTGCAGAACTGAGCAGATCGACTAAAACCTCAAAAGTAAATGCAGTTCAGTAGTTCAGACCTCAGAATAGTGCAGAATCTCCATGTGTAAGAACAAGTCACCGAATACACAGATGTGAAACACACAGACTGGGGACATTCTGAGAAGTCCAAATGCCAAAAAATACAAATAAAGTTGGATGAGATTTGAGGGTTTAAAAGTTCAAAATTGGATTCATCAAATCTATTCAAAGCCAATGAATAGAGGTTGTTGGAGGATTGATGTGGTCTCTCTTTTTGGTGTCAGTGACTTGATTATTCTGGTTTATTGCAACTTGGGTCGCCTTTAAGTTTTGCTAGCTTCATTTCTTCATCAGTAATGATAACATCAAGTTCACTTCTAACATCTGGGATGGCTGTGAAATTACAAAAAAGATGTCGGGTCAAGAAACAGTGATTTCAAACCTGGGGGTACATGGAGGAGCTCAATTTGTTTAAATAATAGAAGTTAGGATTTGGTAAAAATATGTGTATATATATATATATATATAACTCCACATGTAACACAAATATACACACAATTCTGGTAACCACTGCTCTAAACCACTTTATTTTTAATTAAAAATGAGAGTGAACACACCTGAAATGTCGGTAATAATCCCTCATTGCACAGGAAACCTGTGTGAACTACAGTTTGGGTCATAATTTTACTGTTCGCCATAAGTTTGTCTAACCTGTTGGTTTGTTTCTGACTTGACTTCTTGTGTTTCTTGGACTAAACAATGAAAATAAGATCCAAATTATAATAGAACTGAATTTTCCTTTGAGTTGATCTAAAATTGGTCAACCAGTCTGTAAAATGTTGTACTTTTGAAAGCTTCATCACAAAGAAAGCTGTTTTAATGTTGTATTCTTTATCATTTATGAACAACAGGAGTCACTTTGACACTTCTGAAGGAAACTCACCTTTCCCATCTGTTTCTCTTCCCATCAGGCTCTTCCTCTGCTGTGTCCTGAGCAGCAGGACGCTCTGGGCTTCGACGCCGACCTCCAACATCTGTACGCGGCCATCGCCGCCCACGGAAACGCACGCACACGGAAACGCAAACTATCTGAGGAGGATCAGTCGCCCGCTGAAGAACCAGACCTCGCCTCGTCTCTGGGTTCGTTTGATTTGAAGCGTAGAAAGTTCCCTGCTGACGACTTAAAGCTTCACAGTTAACGAAATATTAATTGAAAGTTTAGGATGCTCCGATGTTTGATCTTATGATCCGCTCATAGAATAAAGAGATCTTAACTTTTAGCCTCGCCATCTTAAACAAATTATATTTCCATTTTCGATCAGCGCTTCACAGCCAGTCCGACACTTAATAAACCGAATTCCACTCTAAACTGAACCAAACTCATCAGGAGTTCAGTTTAATTAAAGCTTTTATCCAGAGCAACATGCAGAGTTCAGTGACTTTCAGTTCAACAGTCAAACACACAAAGTTTCTTCGATTTAGAGTAAAACTGCCAAAAGCAGCAAATTCTTACATTGTTGAAGCTGCAGAGAACAGCTGGCAGTTATCAGTCAGTTTGTGCTCATGAAAAACATAAACATTTATATATATTTCAGGATTTGTATGTATATATGTATATATATGATGTGTAGAGAAAACAAAACAAGACTTCCCTAGAAAAATGAAATAATAAAATGTGTGTACCGTATCGCACTTTTCTTTAAAAAGTTCTTTACGGGGGAAAAGAATGAAGCAAACAATGACAGAAAATGCAAATAAAACCAATTAACTCGAATCATGAGGTGGATAAAATAATGTTAAAGGTAGATGAAAATATAACATGGCAACAGTGTACGGTGGTAAAACCATCTAAAAAAGATTCTTTAAGATCGAAGGGGACTCACAACACGAGTAGTCAGCTAATCAGTGATGTGTTTTGGAGGAGGGAAAATATAAAAGCATGTACAACTTGATGTAAGTCAGCAGGACACAATAATGTCTGTGTGTTCGTCTGTTGATACTTCCACATTTAAAGAATATAATGTATATTCACACATTACTCCAGGTGGATCTGTCAGCAGTGAAGCAGGTGAGGACAGAGAGCAGAGCCAGAACAGGCAGGTGGACACACCTGGAGCCAAGATGGCCGACAGACCCAACGTCCAGCAGGTACGACGGGGAGACGAAACCGGCCTGAATCACATTTTTCTACAGAATCTTCCAAAAAGAATCACAGTTAACTGACGTGCTTTGATTATTGATTAAGAATTAACTCCTACATCTTCACCTTTTATGATTCAACTCATCAGTTACTGTAAAATTAAATATTTTGGTCATTTTTGTATTTTTTGTGGCTTTTAACATCAGCAATAAAAGTTAAATTGTTCAACTGGCAAAAAGACGTGAAGGAGAAGCTTTGAAAAGCGAATGAGCCAGAAAGGACTGTGAGTAGAAGACCTTAAACATGTGGTGAAGTATTAAGTACTAATAATATTAATAATAGATAAGTANNGGGAATTTCCCCCAAAATGTTGATGAAAAGTGTGAAAAACATTAAGAGGCGAAGTGCTTTACTGCATAAACCGGATGATTAATTGATTAGAAACAGGAAATTTGATTTAAAAAGTAAAATATTACAATTATATAAAAGATATAAGAGATAAAAGGTAAAGGTATAAAAATACTAAAAACAAATATCTGTCCTCTCCTGTTTGTCGTCTACAGTCTCTACCGGTCACGTCCGCCCCCGCAGAGCGACCGTCCTCCAAACCAAAGAAGAAGAAAGTCGGACTGTTCAGATGAAACCGAGCAGTAGGACGCACACACAGACGACAATTAAGAACTTCATTAGAAAAAGTGCTTTTTTTTTCTCCATTTGATGAAAAATGGAAAAAATATCATCTTAAAATTCTTATTTTTAGAAGAACGGTTTTATGGTTTGAGACACTTCAGCTGGTTTTAATTTGGGTTCAGATTTTAGCTTTTTAGATTAAAAATGTGATTAAACAAGTTTTAGATCATTTTTGTAAAATAATGTCTGGGTTTTGTGAGGTTAAAGGGAAGTCAAGCAAGCTGTCGATTAAAGATTGTAAATATAATTTTGATGGCTGTTTTTGTCCGTTATTAACTCCAGCTAATCAACTCCAGAAAATATCAGAAGACATTTTGAAAGAGGAGATTTTAACTCCAAACATAAATTGAACATGTTTCAGCCTTTCTAGAGTTGAAGAAAAATGATTTATTTGACCTTCTTTAATGCAGTAACTTTAACTTTTGTTTGCAAGCATCCAGATCTTTTCTTTTGTTTTAAAACCACCAAATCGTCTGTGTTTGTGTCTAAAGATTCACTTTGAAGTCATTTCTTTCTTCCTGAGCTCAGACAGACGGAGGGGGTATAATGAGCCGACAGCGGTCGATAGAGCAGCCGCTCTCCTTTTTCAGAGCACAGTGAGATGTTGACTCAAGGTGTTGCAGCATCTCGGGAATGCTATTGAAGTTTTAGTTGAAAAGTCACTGTTTGCCTGCAGGATTTCAAGAGTTTCTGTGTGACAAACGTTACCAAAAAGTGGCGTCATGTTAACTGGAAAGGCAGAAGATATATGTTATTTGGTCCCTTACTTTCCTACTAATTTCCTGGTGATGATCCTAATAATTTCCAGGACAGAAGCTGGTATGTTAGTTCTTAGGACATTTCCTGGAAAGGGATATCTCTTTTAATATGCAGTCCTCCATGATAAGATTACATGATATTTTTGTCTTTTGTCACTGTGTCAATTTAGTTGATCACAGGGTCATAAATTCTCGCTGTGACTTTGGCGACAGACTTCCCAGTTCCACCCGACAGCACCAACAACAAATATTTTCACATGTAATCAGGACTGTCACTCGGTGAGCATCTGCACCCAGAGGTCGGACTCATTTGGTGCTCCTGACCCATCGGGTGGTTACGGGTTCACTGAAACGAAATAAAACTTCATTCCTCTTGAGTCAACGTCACCAAACACGTCGTGGAAGTTGTCCAAAGTAAAAAAAATAATGAAAATATAAAATCTAATGAGTGGATACGTCTGAACACTTTCTCCGTTTCCAAAGTTGTGATTCATTTTCATTTTTCAAGCAAAAAAAGCCAAATATTTGATGCCTCCAGCTTCTCAAATGTAAGAATCTGCTGCTTTTCTTGATCTTTTTTACTATAAACGAAATATTTTGGAGTTTTGGACTGTTTGTCGCACAAAGCAAGACATTTGATGACGTCACCTTGTGCTGGAGGATGTTGAGCTGGACATTTTTCACTGTTCTGACTTCTCAGATGTTTTATAGACCAAATGGTCAATCGAGAAAATAATCGTTAGTTGCAGCCTGAAGTGCCACATTAAATAACCCTCTCCAATGAAATCCCAGCAGATTGCACTTTTCATTCTCATTTGATACAGGTTTTGTCAAAGAGGAACCCTATTTTTGTCCTGAAATCTCGTAAATAAAAGAACATTCAAAGTATCTACTCCTAATTTCGCTTTGGGCCCCTGAAAAGTCAACTAAAGGCCCCTGGAGGCCCTGAGGCCCCAGTTTGGCCTCCAGTGATGGAGGGTATGACATCAACAGAGGGCTCAGCGGGCTCAGCGGCTGGGTGTTGGGTGTCGTGTCTCTGTTGGTGAAACCGGACCTCTCACCACTTCGTTATCCACAGCTGATCTCAGAGCCTCGACCTGGCTCAGTACACCGTCTGTCTGTTGGAAGCATCAGCCAGAGAGAGTTTTAACATCATTTCAGAGTTCATTTTGTTGTCTGGTCATGTATATTTATGATCCCTGGTCAACTGTTAAAGTGTCACCCCTTTTAACCAAAACTCGTGGAACTTTTAGTCCCAGGAACTATCGCTTCCACTACATCTAGTGCTGTGTTCAAGTCCAGATCAGAGTTACTGTAATTACCAGCTATCGTTTATGTCAGCACCCAAGTTATAATTACAACTGAGACACTGATGTGTCCAACTCTCCGCTGCATGAGGTTTGATTTGTCAGACATTTCAGTTTTATTAAATGAAATCATGGCAACGCTCCGCGCGACAAACCCTTCCCTGATAGTTCTGGACCATTGGAGAGTTAACCCAAAGAACAGAACAAGGAGCTTTTTGGGGGCAGCAACTAAATTCAGACCCTGGTTTCTTTTGGTCGAAATGCAGGTGAAGTTCCTGAGTTACTAAAAAGGTTCCTGGTCACCTGGTAAAGTTCCACGACAAGCCTCTAGTACAGCTTCTGCATTTGTTATACTAATTGTTCAGCTCTTTATATACATTGTGATGTTTCTGGAAGCTGAATTAAGAAGCATTTGATTGATAAAATACCCAGATGAGATTATCTCTCATGGCACAGATGGTGAACAGTCACACGGGGACAGATCTGAGGTCAGAGCAGCTCAAATAGACCAGAATGCAAAGCAGAAGAGCTGTTTGCATGTAAAGTAGACGATGCAAATCTCCACCTGAAGAAATCTCTGTCTCCATTTATCACCTGCTCTCTGTGGCTACATGTGCTCCACAGTTTAATGCATAAAGTTCATGTGGTTCCCCGGTGGGTTGTTAAAGGGAGTTCTGGGAAATGTAGGACATCTCTGGAATGACTGAGATTGAAAAGCAAGTTCAGGGAAAGAAGTGAGTTTCAACACTTCACCAAATAATCACTAACATTTTTTCACCTGATTTTTCTCTTTTTCAAGTAGGGGTCCTGGGCCCTTAAGGGGGTCCTTGAGGGTTTTCCAGGAGGCCCTGATCAAACTGAGGGATAGTTCAACGTCACTAAAAGGCGTCTGCGCGGTGGTCAGAGGTTTGTTACTTCCTCACCTACAACACAGACTGTTATGTCACTCTGTAACGAGTCTAAAATCTTCCAGAGGAGGGGTGAGAAAGTTTTAACGCGCGCACCTGCGCTCCTGCTCATGCGTCTTAACTTGAAGACGAGGGTCCAAAGGACAGAGTGAGCGCGCGCCAGCCCGGTCAGTCTTGTGGCTCGGTGTTTGTCTGTCCTCTTGGCTGAAACCCCGGCTGACAATAAACAGATGAAGGCGGCCGCGGGGCCTGTGCCACCCCGATGGGAGGAGAGGACGGAGCAGAGGGCAGGTCCAGCAGGGCGCGGTCTTCTTCTTCTCCCGCGGCACCTCATCTGTACTGTAGTAGGATCTCTTCCATTTCCATTTCTGCCAACAGCCCTGCGCCACAGGGACGCATTGAGAACAAACCCGAGAGGCAGAAACCGCTGCGGGGACACCCTTTGACCGCCGTGCCCAACAGACTACGCACCGCGCGCCTCCGTGTCTGTCTGTAGCCCTTTTCTCACAGCTTCGACACGGAGAGACAGCTTTGAACCTGCCTGCCAAGATAAACTCACCTCGCCTATTTATGCCCCTGCCTCCGCGTGCACTCGGGACAGGAGAGTGTCAGCAGCTCAGAGGACAGGTTCAGGTCTTTCCAGCTCGTCTCCAGCGGCGCACTGGCCACTTTTACGCGCCGGGAATGGCCACTTTTGGGGACTCGGGAATGAGTCCTGCTCCGTTACCTCCACTCTAAAATTATAAAGGGGAACCCNNGGGGGGGACACATAAAAAAAATACAGCGGTGACATTTTGGCCACCCGCCGGGGGGTTACATACCGGCCCCGGGGCGGAATGCTGCTCCCGACGCTGGTGACGTGCCTCGCCGGGTGCGCCTTTCTCCTCTCGCCGGTCAGCGAGGGCTGCGGACCGGGTAGAGGCTATGGCAAGAGGCGGTCACCGAGGAAGCTCGCGCCGCTCGCCTACAAGCAGTTCAGCCCCAACGTGGCCGAGAAGACTTTAGGGGCCAGCGGGAGATACGAAGGGAAAATAACCCGGAACTCTGAGCGCTTCAAGGAGCTCACCCCGAACTACAACCCCGACATCATCTTCAAGGATGAGGAGAACACAGGTGCAGACCGCATGATGACACAGGTAACCCTCCCGGCTGCCATAGTGCCTTTTAGCCCGGGGCTTTCAGCTTTAGAACCTGCTTATTAAGGAGGTATTTCGGTGCATTACTAAGTGCACTTTGCCCAGTCTTTAAACGCGTGGACACTGTTATCTTTTTCCGCATTTCTTGTTGACTCAAGGCTCGTCACTGCAAGAAAAATCTGTCTTAACAAACAAAACTGGGTTTAACTCACATTTAATTTTTCTGAAGAATTTAAATCAAAACTACCAAAAAGACATCGTTTTTATTGCTATTTACCAGAAGTCTTCAAATGTCACCTGATTTAAATCACAGCAGGAGCTTCACTGGAAGATTATTTCAACTTATTTCAACTAAAACTACAATTTTAACACCTTTTCTCAAATGAAAATAAATGTTTTAATGTGGATTTGTCTCGCAGTGCCGCTCTTTGGGAAACTGAGATTACAAAATCTGTCTGTTTGCACAACTCATTCTTCAGTCAATTCTGAAAACCCTGCAGCTGTTGACACAGTGGAGTTTGTTTCTGGATTGTGTAGGTGACCAGTTTGAATCAGAGCTCTCCTCTTCTGCTCCACATGAACTTTCAGAGGTTCTCTGTGGGCAGCTCATGCGTAAAAGAGGGCAACCCCGGCTAAAAATGTATGGAAAAGCGGTCGCTCTTAATTAAAACACTATGTCCTCTGTTTTACATCATGTTTTTTGGTGGAAAAACAGCCAAAAGTCGTATTTGGTTAGAGCCCGGGTCAAGCGTGTACTGATGTTTACCGTTTTCGTTTTTAGCCCGACTGGCCAGAGTTAACAGTCGCCTTTTGGACTGTCAAAAATTTTTACGACACCGTCATTGATGTGGCCCCGGGTGGAATTTATTTGACTCCCAATTTCCCCAGGAATAAAGTATTTATATCTGGCTCTTGTGACCGCGGGCTTCCTCTCCGAGCTGCAGCGCTTATGTCCACAGACCCACGTGGGGAATGAAAGCGCGCACTCCCGTCTGGAGCTGTCACCTCGCTGCGCGCACTGCAAGAAATATCCTCCGGCGCGAGTCACCTCAGCTGGGTTTAAGTGAAGAAATGCACCAGATAAAGTCTTTAAATGCAGGCGAGGCAAAATCAGCAAATAGGGATGAGTTCATCCGCTTTGTCTTTAGTGTAAATAAGTTTGATTCAAGAGTTTTAATTTCCAGAATCAACTAACTTCATTGGATTTTTTCTGTCTGCTTTTCCTCAAGATGTGACCACTTTTCCCAGAAAGTTACTCCAAAACATGTATCTGCAGGAAAGGCAGGAAAGATGAAATCAGCACACTTGAACTTTGTTAATGAGATAAAAAGAAAAAGTTAAGACGACTTTTTAGGTGAAACGTCTCCAAACAGGACATTTTTTGCAGCGCGCACCCCGAGCCGCCGCGCGTCAACGGCGCAGACCTGCACACAATTTATGGGCTCCAAGCCGCAGGAGACAGCCTCCTGTTTGTCTTTTACTATTCCGTGTTACTTTTTGTTTGTTTTCGCAGCGCACATGTGCAAAAATAGCCCACTTCACTTGTGTTGAAGCCTTAATTATACACATTTTTTTTCGCCTCTTTACTTTTTATTCGCTTTTTCCTGGGCGCTCCGTGCTGCATACAGACGCGACTGTTCAGGGCGAAGCCACACTGCAAAAAGTGTCCTTCTCCACTTTTAACTCGGCCTTTTAATTAGTTAAATTCTCTTTTCCAAGCACGTGTAAAGAAATGCAAAAAGCGCAAGTTTATTTCACTTATTTCCAGTCAATTTTCACTCATTTCAGGGATTTCTTGCAGACCTGATGCGTAAAAGTCGCTCCATAAAATGCAGATCACCCCACTTTCAGAAAACCATGGTGTTTGATTTGAGAACATCCTCCAAATAATCTCACTGCACTGAAATCAAGAAAAGACACTTTGTTTTTGCAGATTTCCCCTTATCTCAAGGAAACAAGACTGTTAGACGCCACATGAGACACACAGCGCTGTTCAGGACATTTTTTGCAGCGTAAAGGTGTGCATAGGCGCATGTTGTGCAGCCAGCGGTTTAGTGCTCAAACCGCTCCTACAGAAACCCCCGTCGATCTGTATACCTTGAAAGGAAAACCAACAAAATCTATCGTCTGATTTATGAAGTCCAGCTCGTTGCTGTGACCGCAGAGAGAAAACATAAGACGTTAAAATCCACAGTGAACACTGTGAAAAGGCATCTGTGGCCGAGCCACGAGCTATTCTTATCACAGCCAACATGGAAAAAGACATTTATAGCGTTTAATCCCACTTTTCACTCTTAATAGGCTGAGATTCATGAAACGCTGCATCACTGAGAGACGCTTTCAGGGGCTGCAGGGAAATGACAAGACGTCCTATAGTCATGCAGCCTTGATTTAATGAGACTTCAGTAACTGTTGATTTCTTTCATTTGGTCTGTCAGTCAAGTGAAATAAAACTTCATTCATTCATGCATTTAAGTTCATATTTTGACCTTTAGTTGACCAGAAAAATGTCTTTTCTCAGGATGTGACCAAATGTGAGCAGATTTTTTTTTTTTTTAAGTAAGCAGTTGTGACTTTTAGAGTAGTTTTCTATCAGGGGAGATAAACTGTTTGAATGAACATCTTACAAATGACATAAATATGCCTGAACACAATGCGTAAATGCTTCATTCCTCCAAGTTTCATCCAAATCAAACAAGTAGAGCGGGAGATGTGTTGGGTTAAAGTTTAAAAATGACCGAAATAAATAAATAAAATCACATCTTTTTAAAAAAAAAAATGTTTGACCTGCAGTTACAGCCCCATTCTGGTCAACATGTTCTTATGTATTTGTCTTAACTACAAAAATCAGACCAAAAGTGTCTTTAAGAGATTCATGTTCTAACAACAACAAACTTTCAGTGAGAGCGCCTTCAACAGATATGTGTGAAGTTTTGGCAGCTGATTTCTTAATTTCTGGGCTCCTTCTGGAGTTGTGATGTGAAATAACTCGTTCTTCAGCCCAATCTGCTCATTTTAAACAAATTCTCCCCCCGATGTTTGTCAAAATCTGACATTGGCTGGAAGAGACAACCTGTTAAAATGACAAATTCTGAACTTTATATACATGTAGCTCCCATTTGGTCGCCCCCGGATCACTTTCAAGACGACCTGCACCCTCTTCAGACCAGTCTGTGTTACTTTTTGAACAATTCTCCCCTCCGATGTTTTTGAAAATTGGAGGCTTTATAAAGCCCATATTTGATCAACTTATTCGTAAATTTCTTCACTCGTCAATGGTGTCTTGAAATGTCATAAGTTTTAAGTTTAAGTTTTATAGAAAAATGCCCCCCCCTTCAGGACAATCTGTTCCTTTTTGAATAAATTCTTAAAGTACGGCTCCAGACCTCTGAATCACCACCAACCAATCAGAGCTTTGTAACCAGGATTAGCTTCCTTCGTAGCCAGCAAGTTACCTCGCCACATCCATGAAAAACAGTAGTAGGTAAAGGACATAAAAATGACGAGAAGCGTGGAAGACTTTGACAAAGCTGTACAAGTCGTTGTAAGTCAACTTACAGTCAAAACTACTCTTGACTTATTTCTTTTAAGTTAACAACATTTAGACTTACAGTATTTGCAAAATTGGGGGAGATCAAAATCGGACTCTTGGTGCTAATATGTACCATTTTTTAATGAAGTCGGATGAGGGCTGCCTGAGATATTGTGTCGAAATCTTAAATTTTTAACTTTTCATACAGCCCTCTTTTGGTTAGCTGATTCCTACACTGTTTTAAACTCATCATCTTGTTAAATTTGCCCAAAATTGACCAATGTCATCCTGAAATATCATGTTTTAGTTTTAATGTCATATTGATTTAAACCAATCTGTGCCATTTTTAATGAGTTTTGAGTGGTGGCTGAGAAATTTTGTAGAAACTGAACTTTATTTCAGCAGCTCTTGTTTGATCAGCTCATTCCTAAATTTCTGTCCTTATTATGTTGTTAAATTTGGCCAAAATCGGACGGAAAAGCAGCACCCTCTTCAGGCCAATATGTGTCATTTTATAAACAAATTCTCCCCTTTCATTTCGTAAAAATCAGACTAGGTGTATTTGAGATGTCACCTGAGATATTACGTTGCATAAATCCCGCTTGACGCCCCCCAGCCGCCCTGACAATGCAGCCTGGGTGAGATTTAGATAAACAGAGCCGCCTGGAGGATTTATTAACGAGAGCTGGAGCAGGAGGGAGTTGAATGAGTCCCTCAATAGGCCCTCTCACCTTCTGTTTGCTCACCCTGACCAGACTCCAGGTTTAGAGGGACGCTGAGGACCTCTTGTTCATGTGGCAGCCACCCCCGTCACCCCCCCACCATCACCCAACCACCCTATAACCTCACAGTTCCCCCTTCGCCCCTCCATCCATCCTTAACATAGCTCACCACAGAGAGCAAACATCAGACCGAGCTGCGACAGCAGGGGTGCACTGTGGGAAGGCTGCAGCCGCAGACAAGGGGGGAGGGGTGACCGGGGTGACGGGGTGTGACGGGGATTTGGTGAAGTGGATGGGTGTAAACGGCCTCATCCTAGACTTTTCTGCTGCGCTCTGATTGGTTTAAAAGTTCAGGCTCAGATCATCAAGGAAGAAGTTCAAAGGTCAAGTCTGTGAGGACGCTTCTGTGATCATACAGGAGAATAATGTGACAGAAGTTCAACAAGCAATAATCTATAAAAAAAATACATAAAAAATCTCTGATAACATCACACAGATGGGTGATGATGGATTGTTTCTTTAGGACCAGAGTATGAAAACATGCACAGGGTTCCTAATCCCCACCAAATAAATCTGGAAAATAAAATCTCTCAATTAAAACCGCAAGAACGAAGTCTCAGCTCAGTGAAGGGAGAGTGAGGAAGAGTTTTCTGCAGGTTTTCCAGAATAAAAGCCCTCTGGAAAACTGCTCGTTCAATAAAGTCGTCTGTGGTGGGACAACATGCTGATATCTGCTGTTTTGCTTCAAACATTTCCAACTCAGGTATTATGTAGCTTGTGTTGTTAGGCAGGTGAACGTCTCCATAGCAACCTACCTTTATTTTACAAAGAAGGATGTTTTGTGGTGTATGACATGTAGTCATCACTCTGAGGCTGATGTAAGGATTTTTCTCCTAGTTTATGGCCGTATATGAACATATATAGTTTAAATATATATATATATGTTCACATATTTAGATATACACTACATGGTTAAAAGTATGTGGACACGTAATTTGGTGTAGTTTTGGTCTCGGTCTGTTTTTCCTGGTTTGGTCTCAGCCCCTTAGTTCCTGTGAAAGGAAGTCTTAATGCTCCAACATACAATGGTATGCCAGATACATAAAGAAATGGTTTTCTCAGTTTGGTGTGGAAGAACTTGACTGGCCTGCACAAAGCCCTGACCTCAACCTCATCCAGCACCTTTGGGATGAACTGGACTGTGATCCAGACCTGATCACCCAACATCAGTGTTGGACCTCACTGATGCTCTTGTGTCTGAATGGGAGCAAATCCCTGCAGCAGGTTCAACATCAGCTGGAAAGACTGAAACCAGAGGAGTGGAGGCTGTAGCACATTAATGCAAATGGTTTAGGAAATAGAAGTTCACCCATCACATATGACTGTAATGTTCATGTGTCCACATACTTAACTAACTGTTTTTTCGATATTTGTTAAATATATGTGCAAAAGAAATTGGTTGGTACATAAACAATAATATTTCTGTAGACATACAAGACATAAGATAGCTGTGTCTGTTTTGCTGCAGCGCTGCAAAGACAGGCTGAACTCACTGGCCATCTCGGTGATGAACCTATGGCCCGGGGTCCGGCTGCGGGTCACTGAGGGCTGGGACGAGGACGGCCACCACTCGGAGGAGTCGCTGCACTACGAGGGCCGGGCGGTGGACATCACCACCTCGGACCGAGACAGGAACAAGTACGCCATGCTGGCGCGACTGGCGGTGGAGGCCGGGTTTGACTGGGTCTACTACGAGTCCAAGGCCCACATCCACTGCAGCGTCAAGTCAGGTGAGGGAGGACAGGTGCTGAAATTTGCACTTTTGGTAAATACAAATCACAAGAAAGCTTTTTTGTTTTTGTTAAGGGGAAGGTGTTGCAGAGAGCCTGTAGACACCCTGGTAAAGGCCTCAGTGTGCTTTAGACACCCTGGTCTGCACGTTAAAGTAAAGGCCTCGGTATGCTTCAGACACTCTGGTCTGCACGTTAAAGTAAAGGCCTCAGTATGCTTCAGACACCCTGGTCTGCACGTTAAAGTAAAGGCCTCGGTATGCTTCAGACACTCTGGTCTGCACGCTAAAGTAAAGGCCTCAGTATGCTTCAGACACCCTGGTCTGCACGTTAAAGTAAAGGCATCAGTATGCTTCAGACACCCTGGTCTGCTCATGAAAGTAAAGGCCTCAGTGTGCTTCAGGACTCAAAATGGACTCACTCAAATACGCTATTAGACGATCCGATGAGCACTTAGTTTGAGGCACACTGAGATCTTTAAGATTTTATCACATTCAAACTGAAGAAATCAGGGAAGAAGCTGGATCTGTTATATTTCACAATCATTCTCCCAATCATGTCTCCTAAAAATTACATTTATATCCCACTCATTTGAAACAGCAAATACATCCTTAAAAAGAAATGCAGCGCTGCCCGGATTATGTTTTTTATCAACGTAATGCACAAATGTTTTTAATTAATGTATCTGGAAGGTTCCAACATGTTCATACTGAACATACAGTATCTGCAAAACTTTCACTTTTCTTACAGTATCCATTCAACGCAACTAAAGCATGATTAACGTGTTTATGGTTATGTTTAGGTAACTCAAAGCATTTGGTTAAGTTTAGGAAATTAAAGATCTTTAGAAAGTGTTTTGCAGGACACTAACTCCTGTCTGGTGCTGGCAAAACGTTCAGTGTGTACTGGGACTGAACTGGTGCAAACCACAGCCTCACACTCTCACGCTCTCACCTTCTCCCTCCTACTCAGCTCTGATGTATCACTAATCTAACTGCCGGCACTCTGACTGGAAGCTTTGCAGCCTTAAACAGCATTACAAACTCACCCAGTGCTGTGTGACTAAGTTTAGCTTTTAGCAGTGCAGGTGGTGACACATGTTTTCCCCTCGTGGCTTACTGTAGCATGTTTATATTCCTCAAAGGTAGTTATTGAAAAAAGTATTGGTTTGGTATCAAAACTCAGGTATCAGCCCTACAAGGAACATGTCGACACTGAATTTAGCTGAATTTTGTGTCAGAGAAACACTAAATTCGTTTTAAGAAGTGTTTTAATATTTATGGTCCAAAAACTGACGGCTGCTTTTGTCGGGAACTGCTGCCGCCGCCTTTTTCTTTCCTTCTAACATTTGTTGTTTCACTCCTCCGTCCCTGATCGCTAACTCTCTTCTTGCATCTTAAGTACGTGGGCGCTTTCTACTTCTTATATTTCTTCTTTTCTTCATCTGTCTCATCTGCCACTCACCCCGTGTTTCCTCAGGTTAGGCAAAGTTCTACGTCACGCTTAAAGTTTTGCTTCTGTGAGCTGTTTTTGCTTTTTTGCTTTCCTCACAAGGAGCAGGCTCAGGTGATTTCAGAAGAGGAAGATACATAAATCAGGACAATGACGCCTGAAAGTTAAAAATATATTATTACAAAACTGCTTAGCAAAACGTATAAATTTTGATTTTGATAAAGGGGAACTGCACAGAAGATTAGCAGATATAAGACCTCTCAGATACAACTAAAAGCTTCCATAACAGCCAGCTAGTTTAGGCTATAGTGGAGTTTTACAGTAGTGCTGGTCGCCATCTTTGTGAGTTACTAGAGTCAGAAAACAAAGTTCTGAAGTGGAAGAAGCTTTTTGGGGCGTTCAGGGTTCAGGAAATAAGACAGACAGCGTTGGTGACCGACAGTTTGAGCTCTTCTTCGCATCAGATGGACATAAAACTCTCCTGGTTGAATCATCAGTACAAAAGATGAACAACTGTGTTAGAAAATATCTGGTTCTTTGNAAAAAAAACTGAAGGAGAGAAGTTAGATACGATTCCCAAGATTCACACCTCTAACTAGCTTCTTCTCCATGGCAACACCAGCTGAGGCTCATGGGTACCGTAGTAATTAAAGCCATCTGCAGTATCAAAATGTCAGAAAAACTTGATTGCTCAGAATTTAAGATGAAATAATTCAAACTGGTGGCCACAACATAAATGTATGGTCGTTAAATCATGTGGGAGACTCCTGTGTTTCTGTGTTGAGCTCTATTTAGGAAGAAGCAGAGTTAGGTGACTTTTCAACATGTTTTGATAAGTGTGTGGCTGAACTGTACAGATTACATTTACACGTCAATTAACACGAGCTTCTTCTTACCCAGTAAAAGATCCCTGTGTATAGATTGCATGTTAATACTGAGTGGAAAGTGGCTCCTTTTTCTTCTTGTTGTATTAAATCAGCTGCTGAGGTCTGCAGACTCTTCTTAGGACAGCACGCATTCACATTAAGGTTCGACATATTCGACATAGTGCCTGTTCTTAACCACACACTGTGTACTGTGCAGATAGCATGAAAAGTAACACACATGTGGCATCCAAAAGTGGACACACAGATGTGCTGAAAGTCACACATTCTTGTAAAAATGCATCAGGATTGAAACACCCCCTTTAACACCCCCTGACACATTTTACACTGAGTGGTAACTGAGATTTTCCTTTTCTTTTCCCTCTTCCTTTCTCCTTTTTCCTACTTTATCTCTCCTTTCCCTTCCTTGTTCCTTCTCCTCTCTCCTTCCCTCCCAGATCGGGTTGCGAGGGCCCAGTCCTTGACTTGATCAGAAGGGCAACCAATCAAGTTGGTATTTTTTTCATGTTTTTGATCTCTCCTTTTTTTTTTCTCCTGTTTTTCCTCGAAATTCCTCAAAACAAGACAAAGAACAGAAATTATTCTTGGGAAGAAAAATGCACCAAGGAGAGGAAAAGTTGTAACTGATGGGCTCTCCACCAACAAATCCCCCAAAATACTTTTTAAAGGCACTTACGGGGGGGCAGCTGGACTGTAGACAGCAAGAGGACACAACCACTAGGGGGCAGCAAAGCACCAGGACCCTGAAGGACTGGACTGAAAAAGGGGGGAGACGTGATGGGGAGGCGATAAGTGAGAAAAGGAGGAAACGGGGATTAATGGAGCAAGTTAACACATTTCACCTCAGACTTCTGCTGCTTTACATCAACAAGATGAGAAATATTTCTGTGGTCAAACCACGAAGAGAGTTAGGAAGGTAAAACTTCAGTTTTTACTACTGCCATGAAGAGAAGTCACTTTTTATTTTAAAATCAAACTATTTATGTTTCTTTTTGCTTCATAATGAAGAACAGTGTCTGTTTGATGAAGCACACGGCTTCTTAGGATTACGCTCATGAGGAAGATTTTAAATCCATTAATCTCACAAAGGAATTAACGGACAAACATGGAATAGATGTTTCATGAGAAGCTACATCTCTTAATCACACGTTCAGGGGATTTCAACTGTTTTTATTTATTTATTTAACATTTTAACTTGAGATACATGATCTCTTTTGAACAGCGTAGAGTAATCAACACATTATAGTCGCATTAGTCACATGACAGAAATGTTTCACCTCAAATTAATAATTTCTTTTTGCTTTAAATAACAAACCAAATACTTTAAAGGTGCCCTTTAAATGAACAAAATGTGTGTTTACACTCACTGTGTGTATCTTTGAGCTCTAACAAACATGTTGAATGCATTTCTGTCCTCATAACACATTTACAAAGCTGATTTTTTTTTTTATATTTAAAACTGTGCGTTGTTTCCATCCTTGCAACAGTTTTCTTCCTCTCTGCCTGTTGCTGCGTATCTTCGCTCGTTTGTGCCACCAGCTGTCGATCAGTGGAAAAGCAAACAGGGACCCAAACATAAAAACATCACTACATAGTGCTGCTAGTGGTCAAAACTGCACAGGGTACCTTTAATATTTTAACGTAAGGGATGTGGAGGATAATGTTGTGTCCACATATCTACGTCCAAAATCAAAACAAAACTGCATTAAATGTATGACCAGTAGGATTTTCCATAAAAAACAATGTATAGACTTGTACAAAAATAATCCCTCTCAGTCATCACTTATGACTCTTATTTTGCTGTTCGGGACGTTTCTGGGCATCAACCTTTGGGCAGTGGTGTGTAGCCCCCAGCCAGTAACAGTGCGCAGGGTGTGAGGGGTGGGACTTTATAAAGACGTAGCGACCAGGTACCAGATCGTAAGCACATGGGACCACCAGAAGCTTTGAGCCGGGGAGGAGGGGCCAACGTTGGATGTTGCGTTTTCAAACAGCAACCGACAAATCCTACTCATTATACCTGTCAATCCAAGCAGCACAGTCGTGCAAAGTTTGAGACAAAAGGCGAGGAATGAGAAATAAAGTACTAGATAAGTCAGAATCAAGTTAAAGTTCAGGTTCAGGTTTCATGTCTTGTGTTATGTTTTATGTCATAATTGTGGCATAATAGTCCAAAATTTGACTTGCTAATCATATATTTTGACATTTACTAAGTCAAAATGATGAGAAAGTAAACCAAAATTTTAACCTTTCTCATCATTTTGACTCATCTCATAATTTGGCATCATTTGATTTACCGTTTTCATAATTTCTCATAAATTAAACATTGTAGTTCAACATTTATACTTATTAGGAAATGTAATACTGACACCTGCCTGGCTCTGTAGCAAATAATATAAAAAACATATGACTATATATATTTAAAAAAGAATAAATAAACTAATTATTCATTAAATAATAAAATAAACTATATATAATATATAAGCTCTATGTAAAATAAATGTATACATATATCAGCACTAAATAAGGAATAAATTCCTGACTTCCTGAGAAAGTTTATGAATAAATGTTTATGGTCAAGATTTTAAAAGACCTCACACTCAACATCCGTCACAGTCCCGTCTGCGTCTTTAAACCTGGACGAGACGTTTGAAACGTTCTGGAGTTGAACTGGAGTCACGTGTCGCTGTCGGTTGTCAGATGATTAACCTGCTGGCTGATTTTCCTGCTCGGCTCCTTCCTCCTTCAGGTGACTTATTTTATCACCTGGCCTTGGCTTTCCTACCTTCCCCAAATATTTATCCCCAGATAGACTTGAGACGGTCCTCAAGTGTCACTTTCAAGTGCCCGGACGCATTGTCTCGAACACAAACCTGCCTGAACACATACACACGTGTATATATATATATATGCACACACAGTCATTATTCAGGGCTGCAAACAGGAGCTTTTATCTGGTTATTGTTCCTTTATGTCCAGTGCAGAAAGAAGAAAGTAAATATTTAGCTAAAGGGAGTTGAAAAGATTTATTGTGTGCTCAAGCTCTTTAGTATGGAAGCCCATTCCTGCCAAGACAATAAAAAAACAATATTGATGAAATGTTAGGAATGACAAAAATAGAAATACAAATTCAAATGTTTGACTTTTTATATCACAATATGAGATAATAAGTTAAAATGACACATTTTTAAGTCAGAAATTATGAAGTACTAACTCAGAAATTTTACTTGAGTCACAATTATAATATGGCAAGTCAGAAATGAGACTACATCAACATGTGAAATGTGACTACATGACAGTCACAATTATGTCTTTTTAATTCAAAATTTACTTTTAAAGTCAAAAATATAATGTGATAAATCAAAAGTTGAACTTTTTAAATCAAATTCTATTAAAAAAAATTTTGACTAGTAAATTCAGACAGAGTAAGTCAAGACTATCAATCAATTTTAGGACATTTTAAGTCAAAATTAGATGATGATATAATCAAATAATGAGACACAAAGTCAAGGTTTTGAATCAAGTCAAAATTCTGAGATTGTAAATCAAAATTATGAGATGGAAAGTCAAGGTTTTGAATTATTAAGGCAAAATTATTAGATTCATAGTTAGTAAATCAAAATTGTCACATAATTGTCCAAATTTTGACTTCTGAATCCTGCAGTTTGAGATTTACGAAGCCACAATGATGGACAAGTAAATCATATAAATTAGTAAATTAGAAGATAATAATCAAATTTCGAAATTAAACATTATGTGTCAACATTTTGACTCACTAGACCAGAATTATGAGATGTATTAAGTCAAATTATGACTTAGTACTATATGTTTATGTCTTTTCCTGTCAGGAATGAGCTTCCATACTTCAGGAACATTGACATCCTGTCTAACCTCCCTGTCTCTCTCTGTCTGTCTTTCAGACCACTCAGTGGCGGCTAAATCTGGAGGTTGTTTCCCCGGCGAGGCCTTGGTCACGCTGGAGAGCGGCGGTCAGAAGTCCATCAGTGACCTGAGACCTGGTGAGCGAGTCCTGGCCTCGGCAGGCAGCGACGGCCGCGGGGAGTTGGTTTATAGTGAAGTCCTGGCCTTCCTGGACCACGACCCCGTGACCTGGAAGCTCTTCTACACCCTGCAGACTGAAGCTGGAGCCCGCCTTTCGCTCACCGCCGCCCACCTGATATTTGTGTCCGAGGGGAACTGCTCAGAGGGGGCGGTGCCGGCCCGGGACACCCTCAGGACTGTGTACGCCAGTGACGCCCAGCCGGGACAGTGTGTGCTGGTGTCTGAGGGTAAAGCGGGACAGAGGCACAGCGAGGGGCGTCTGTCTCGGATCACCCGGGTCAGGGTGACAGAGAGCAGGGGGGCGTTTGCACCTCTAACCCAGCAGGGGACGGTGGTGGTGGATGGGGTGGTGGCGTCCTGCTACGCGGTGGTGGACCAGCACTCGCTGGCTCACTGGGCCTTCTCACCGCTCCGGCTGATTCACAGCTGGACTGGATCCACTGGGAGCCACAGTGACGGGATCCACTGGTACTCCCGGCTTTTACACTGGCTGGGGAGGTTGCTGCTGGACTCAGGACGCTTCCACCCGCTGGGCGTGGCTCAGGACGACAGGTGAGGAAGGAGGAAAGGTAACACGGGTGGACACTTTTACCAAAAAGGAACCTGAACCCCTCACTTTTTGACTGGGATGACCCCAAATACAAGCCAGTAGAGCTGTACAGGACCATGATGAACCACCTGACGAGATGGGAGACGTTTGGGTTCCTGCTGAGGCCTGATGGGACTTTTTCTGGCAGGACAAAGAGGGACGAACAAGCTGTGAACTGACACAGATGAATTCTCCCAAAACCACAAACACGGACAGCAAAGATACGAACACTCAGAGTCAGAACACTTGTATCCTTAAAACACTATGAAACTATAATCCCTTAAAATCCCTTTAATAAATACCCTTTGCAAACACCTTAAAGTACACGTTAGTTATCATCTTAAGGTGTTATTAAGGTTGGGATTCAGGTTGACACAAGAGGTCTGAAACATTTTCAGGTGCAAAGTAATGATGTTCTCAATCAGTTTTCAGGTAGTTAATAGGTTTACACCTTATTTTTGGGTAAATTATTATTGGGTAAATTAATGGATGTTAATATACTAAGGGTTTTTAAAAGGGTTTTCTTCATGACTTCAAGTGGTAAAAAAAAGGCCTTACACATGGCATGAAAACTGTCCCTGAATTTTCAACTTCAATGAAAAATGAAGGAACTTTTAAGGTATAAATTAAGGGATGATTTTCACGTTATTTGGACAATTTTAGTTTGTTTTTTTTACCACTTAAACCACACAGATAATCCATATTAAAAAATTAAAAAATACCATATTATATTACAATTATTTATCTCCATAAATTCTCCCATTACAGATACCATTATATTATTATTAATGATCTTAATCTGTGCAGAAAACCCAGTAAAAATAATATAAAATTAATATAATATAACCCTTAATCTGGGGTAAACCTTTTAAATACCGGTATTCTGAGTAAGAAAGTAAATATCTGAACATGAACCAAAGTCCCAACCTTAATAACACCTGTAAATGTAATGTGTAAATTAAGTCATTTAAAGCTGTTTTACCGCTTACAACGCCCTTAAACTATGCAGATAATCAATGAAAAAATATCACAGTATATTGCAATCCATTATCCCATTAAAACCCCATCAAGACATCTTAATTAATTGGGTTAATTAGTGGAATTTGAAGGTAAGATTTAAAGGATTTAGTTTCATAGTGAAGTCCACAGGGATGTTGTGCTCTTTGTAAAAGAACAAGTTGTATGTAACATTACTGCTTTAATACAGAGATTTTAGATTAATGATAGAGTGTATTTAAGTGTTATTTGTTTACAGAAATCCAATAATGTTTATGAAGTTATTATGGGTGAAGAGATATTAAAAAAGATTTATTTTTGAAATTAAATTATATGGAAATGAGCTGTGTGTTGTCTCATTCTTGTGTCTGAGAGAATACCTCAAGGTGTGGGTGACCTGTTGACACGTGAACGCACCTTCACTGACATCTAGCGGCTTCCTGTTTGAGAAGCAGGTGCACCCTGCTTCACGTGTGTCAGTGTGTGTATATATGTGTGTATAATCGGGACTGATTTAGCTCTCACATCTGAGTGGAAACCGCTCTGTGCGCATAAATAAGGCCGTGCGTAAAGAAAGCAACACACCAGTTGCATGTATGCAACAGATGTCGGCTAATAATAACAACCTGCTGCGCCTTTAAGAGGATGACTGAGGAGGAAACCTAATATCTCTCCATATCGAGCTCAAGTCTCCATCAATTAACAGTGAGAGCCGAGAACAGGACGGCGATATCTGAATCTGTCCCTCTGCTCTGTCTCCCAAACTCCACCTGCTTTTTGTTGTTGTTGTTTTGTTTTGTCTCACATAAACCGGATTAAATTACGCATTGCACCTTTAAGAAGCTGTCACCGGGATTAGAGTTACGCGCAGCGAGCCAAGTCGCCCCCCGGAGGGGTTTTACGCACCGTCGGTTTCCAGTGAAGGGTCTCCTTCAACGACATTTCTCCCTCTGTCTCTCTTCTTCTTCTTCGCTGGTCCTGACACCGCCGGGGAGCCCTCCACGACATGGCCGAGACAGGGAAAGGGGTCACCGCCGGGAAACTGGCCATCAACGTCCAGAAGAGGCTCACCAGAGCGCAGGAGAAGGTAAACTTTTCTCTCAGCTGATCAGACGAGGCTCGCATGGCAGCGGGACACTGTGTCCTCCTGTCACTGTGAAACCTAACCCCTCAACTTTTTACCTTCTAATACTGTTCATTTACTACTAATACTGACGCAGTGAGGGTATATTCATGTATTAATTGTTATATATCAGGGTACTGTGATAAGTTTAAGGGGTTAAATGAACCTTTACCTGAACTCCAAATGTGAGGTCAACCCTGTGACATTTAACACAACCACCTTGAATTTACGCCTTGTGCTAATATACTTGTGTATGTAATATATTAAGGTATTTTTATTGGGTTCTCTGAACGTTTTAAGGGATGAAATCTCAATAACATATCAACTTAAACCTTAAAAGAACCACAGTGTCTCAGTCAAGTGAAAAATCACATGGATTGTAATATATTCATGAGTAATCTGCATATTTAAGAAGTAAAATCTCCTTAAAATCTAAATTAACCTCAAACTGAAAACTGGGGTCACCCTGGAACATTGAACAAGTAACAAAAGCACCCACCAACCCTTAAAACTGAGCAGAAAACCATTAATTACATCTTAAAAATAATCATCTTAAATGAATCTGTAAATTAAGGACAAAGTGAGGTTCTTTTTAAGTGTCCAACTGTCGCTAGGAAACCAAATCCCTTAAATTTTACCTTAAAACCCTTAAATTTACCCTTTATTTATCATTAAAGGTACTTCACATTAAGGTGCTATAAATAACGGCTTGTTTAAGGTACTTTTAATGGGTTTTCTGCAGGGTTAAAATCCCCTTAAGATTTAACACTGTTTGGTATATTTTAAGGGATTTCTACCCCTTAAACCCCCTTTAATCCACATAGCAAACCCAATCCATAAATTCTTCATTAATGAAGCCCAAATCTGAGGTCAACCGGCAACAAGACACCACTGAATTTGTACCTTAATTGAAATATTTAGCTTATTTCAGCCCTTTACATAGTTGGTAAATATTAAGGGCTAATGGTTTTTTATCCCTTGAAATAACACCTTAAATTGATAATTAGGACATGTATAAATTCTACTTAATTAAGGGTTTTTCAAATTAAGATGATTATCTGTTTAGCTTTTGTCCTTTCAAATTAAGGGATCTTTTGCTACCATACCAAACACCTTAATTAAGTTCAATGTGTTTGTAAATTTTAAGGGCTAAACTGAGGATTAAATGGTGGTATTTTAAGGGATTCTTGTTTCTCGGCGTGTGCAAGTTTGATCAGTGGCTCGGCACACTGCTGAAGTGTCCTTGAACGAGAAACTGAACCCTCAACCAGCTGCAGGGCTGTTAGCTGAGACTTTCCACTAGAGGGGAACAATGGAAATAGACTGTACTATCACATACTTGGAGGATTGACATGTTGTAGTATTAAAATCTGTTATGATGCATTCAAGGTCCTACTTTACTACATTTTGTACTACAGCAATATTACATGAAGAAGTCCTTAAATTCATCCAAATAGTCAGTTTCTAGTAAAAGTCCTGCGTTCAGTGAATAAGCAGTAGAATTAGATTTTCAAAATAAAAGCTCAGAAGTGCAGAAGACTAGAGTTTAGTTTGGCTGTCGTGTGAACACATTTTGTTTCCAGTTTGGATGATTTTTAAGCTTTCAGGTCAGAAGCAAAGGAAGGAAAAAAGAAGGAAGTAACAATACTACTACAACAATACAAGAAGAAGTTCCTTAAATCCATCAAAATATGCAAAAAAGTATTAGTAAATAAATACTAGTAGCAAAAAGTACCCAGGTATCTAAAGCGAAAGGCTGTTTGGGGCATTTTAATGCTTTTAGAAGCAAAGAAGCAAAGGAAGGAAAGAAAAAACAAAAGGAAGTAAAAGAAAAGGGTATAAAATTATTTAAAACTCATTGTATAATGATGAAGACACCATGTGTCATTGAGCTGAAATACACAGTTTGTTCCGTGACATCAGCCACTGTTTTGTCACATTTAAAGCTAGACGTTTACTTGCAAACTAACCCGTAACTCCAGAGTATATTTTACTGTATGCATTGAACAGTAGACTATAGGAGGAGCTCTAAAAGTGGCAGAATGAAACCTGATCAACAGTCTGTGTTCAGCTCTCTGTCTCTGAGTTATTATTGTCTGTCCTAATCACTCTTGTTGCTTAAGCCTGCTGAGGTTTTACCCTCTAATCACCTCAGTGCCACACCAGGAGTGCTATCAGTCGGTCAGACAGATTTCACATTTAAACCACTTATTATTCTCAGTTTCTTTGTCTTTATGCTTCCTCATCGGTCTTTCAGCCGTCTGTGTTTCCAGTTCAAACCCCAAAAAAGATTCATGGCTGCTGATGGACGCTTGTAACTCTAACCCCTCCTTCCTCGACACCCCTCTGATGAGTATCTGCTCATTCCTCGTGGCAGCTGCACATATTTCAAAAGTTCAGATCCGCAGTCCGACACTCTCCTCCTTTTAAAGTCCTTTTTCTCTTTAATTTAGTTCTTAAAGTTCATTTTTCTAAAACTGTTACAAATCGCAGTGAGGTTTGGTTAAAGGAATCGTTCAGCATTATTGGGAAATATGGTAATGCGCTTTCTTTCCAAGAGTTGCATGAGAGGTTCAATATCACTTTCATGTCTGTGTGTTGAGTACAGACCAGGAGTCAGGGGGTGATTAGCTTAGCTTAGCATAAAGACTGGAAGCAGGGGGAAACAGCTAGCCTGGCTCTGTCCAAAGCTCAAAAATACACCTACCAACACCTCTAAAGTTCACTAATTAACACATTATATTTTGTTTGCTTAATCTGTACACAAACTGAAATGTAAAAACCACAGTTACATCATGTGCTGGAACTATTTCTTGACAAACAACAGTGTATTCATCCACCATGCGCTTCTGTGCAGCGTCTCCGACTGCAGCGCAAGTTATGTACAGTCAGGCTTTGGTTGGCCACACTGTAGAAATGCATTCAAAACTTTACTTAAGTAAAAGTATTAGCATCAAAATATACAAAGTACTCGTCATCCATTTCAGAATAATGCCTATTATGTAATAATTTTTGGCATTTGACGTCAAAATTGTTGATCTGGAGCTTTGGAGAATCGTCCAATACCAATGTTTTGTTTCACAGAGTCACTGTGATCAAGAAATATGTAAAGCACGTACCTCCCGCCAAAATTACAAGCCAGGAAGTGATTAGCTCCTTTTAGCATAAAGACAGGACACAGGAGGAAACAGCTAGCCTGGCTCTCCCGAAAATATAAAATACATAAATGACAAAAAAATGTTTTATATCTCAGTTTGTGCACAGATTAAACAAACAAGACTCATCGTGTTAATTAGTTATCTTTAGAGGTGTTGGTAGGTGTATTTTTGAAATAACGTTGGACAGAGTCAGGCTAGCTGTTTCCCTCCACTTCCAGTCTTTATGCTAAGCTAAGCTAACCTTCCTGCTGCTGTTTCAACCCGCTGAGCCCGATCAATCATTTCAGCAGCGCTTGAATGAACTTTAAATAGCAGCTGCAGCTCACTGCTGAATGATATAACATCCCACGTTCCTTCTGTCTTAATGCGAGAGCTTATTTAGGAGGAGGTTACTCTCGAATCCGGAGTGAAGCTCGTTGTGGAGCTCTCGAGTCATTTGAATTGTTTCATACACAGTCCTGCAGTTACAGTTTCGGTTTTAGGTCGTTTATTAAAAAAGTACAACATGCATCTTCTTGTAATACATATACAAAACCCAAAGAACCCACAAAAACATCAGTTACACCATCATCAGTACTTTGTATTTTCTTTTAAATAAGATATTTATCTGGTGATGAACTGTACACCAAAAAGAACTGCTCCAAGTTTATCCTGATGAAGGGCTTTTTTTCTCTTCTCTGCCTAATTTAAATGTTTTGAATGTTAACAGCCGACTGTCAGCCCACCTTTCTTTGATAAAAGACACCCCACAAACCCGAAGTTGTAGAACAATGTGCTCATCATTTGTTTAGGCTGAATAAAAAGCTTTCTTCCTGCTTTTTTTGTCATATCAGGAACTGATTCCATAACTGAGCTACATATTTACAAGATTATCAATAATGTATGATAGTTAATGTACATGATCCACAGTGGGATTTTTGGAATATCTGACTGGTGTTTTCCAGACGGGGAGGATCAGGGAATTAGATCAGTTCTCTGCAGGAAATATCAGCAAAATGTTATTCATAAATATACAAAATGCTCCCTGTAGGTTCTGTAATGATTTATTATTCCAGTAACAGCAGGGATACAGGTCATTTTCTTGGTTTAATTACTGGAATTTGGGGTTGTATATAAAGACGTAAAGGGTAATTTATATTCTGTGATTTCACATTTATTGCACCTATTGTTTTGTAAGGCTGGTTGTTACATTCTGTAGACCCAGTTGACTGTTTTTAGGCAAAATAAACCCTAAATACATCAAATCCGGACTATTTTTAAAATTCTCTCAAAATTGTAAAGAGTTTGGTTGATGGATGGTCAAACATTTGTTAGGTGGGTTGGGTTTTGCTGGGGGAACTTGGACTCATGACCTTAATATTTCTAAAATCTTGGCTGTGGCCCACATTAAAAAGCATTGAAATGTATCTCAAAGAAATCTAGGAATCGCTCACAGAGAATTCAAGGTTTCTTCTCTTTCGTGGATATTCATCTCGAGGGAATCCACCTGCAGGATGTAGAAAAGTATGATTTTAACTCTTCAGTCTTCAAATGCAACCAAAAAAACAGCATTTGGAAGTCGGTCTGACAGACTTTCAGGCGATACTGAGCCCTCAAGTCGGAGTGCTGGGAGTAAAGAGGAAGGTCAGAGTATCATCTTCCCTGTGAAGGCCGGCTGAGGTGGAGGAGGGGAGCGTCGGCTTCAGCTGTCTGTCTGCTGGCACGCCGCCCTCCACCTCATCCAGCTCTACACTCACTTACTTTATGTTTTTACACTCCGGCGTCCATCCTGTCCAGTGAGGAAGCAGGAAGAGGTTAAAAATTATGATTTTTCTTCAGAAATCCTGGAAGGAAATTACTTTTCCTCATAATGAAGGACATATCTCAAAATGTTATGACTTTATTCTCATGGTATTGTGACTTTCTCTTGTAAAAATTACTGTTTTATTCTCGAGCGTTTTGGTCATAAATTTACAACTTTATTTTCACAATATTTCAGCATTTTCTTTCTTGTAGAAATAATGACTTTACTTGCATCATATTATGACTTTTACTTGTAAGACAACAACTTTTACCTTTCTACATTACTCCCAAAATTACTACCTCATTCTCACAACATCATAACTTTTTTCTCAAAGCATTACGACTCCCCCAAGAGTAGCCTAAATTACACTGACCGTGGACTGAAAACACAAACGTTTACTGGGCATAATAACATAATGATAATAATAATACGCGGCAGCCTTTTTAAAGATTACAAACGTACAACTGTTGTGTTTTATATCAGAGAAGGGAGGGACGAGAGGTGATGAATCGTAGATTTCTCTCTCTCCTCCAACAACCGACACCCTGAACGTCTTGTTCAGGGCGTCGGTTGTTAAATAGAAGAACAAAAAATTAGAGTTAAAGAAAAGTTAAAACCCTGCCTACTGTTACACCTCCACACACGGGCATAGGACAGGGGGGACAGGGGAAAGATACTAGAATGAATAGCCGTGGATGCGGAGAGGGGCCCATAGAGAATGCTTAGTGCTACGCCCCTGTCCACAGAGCAATCCCCCTCCCCCCCATACCAGACGCTGTTTGACTGTCTGTCAAGTTGAAGCACATTTCCGCCTTAAATCTTTGAAATGTGTGCGTCGGTTTCATGAGAGGATGAAGCTGATGATGCTGAAACATGTTGATGGGAACTGTGTGAAACTGACAATATTTCCACACAGCAGGAGACTGTTTCATTTCATGACTTCTTTTGTTTCACTGTCAGCAATAATTTGATTCAGGCCATCCGACAGAATAATCCTGAGCCTCTCCTGGTGCCACCGTGGTTGTCATAGTGATGTAATGTCACCCGCTCATGAACTGGTCAGCTGTGCTGCAAAGCATGCTGGGAAAATTCCCCCTCAGTGGAATCCGGATGAGTCTGGTAACGGAAGAGGGAGGTGGGGGAGATGGTGCCCTTTAGAGAGCAGCCGGAGACCCAGTGTGGTGCTGGGAGTCAAAGAGGCAGGACCCCATGACACTAACCTCCCCCCCTCTCAGCACCCTAAGGTTTCAACCCCTCCCTCGACCCCCCAAAAACACATCGGACCACCCTTACCTCACCTTACTTAAACCACTTAGTGAACCCTTTTTCCCAAAACGTTCCTGCAAACTGCTCCACAGTATCGTAACGTTTTCAAATTAAAATTCATTGAACTTCTTGTACAGTATTCTTCTAATACCTGCATCACTACAATATGGCATTAAAGGCCTGTAAACCTCATTATTCATCATTATAGTCATTATATCACTGCTTTTCTCTCATTTACAGTCTGTTTCAGTGTCTCCTCCATTAAGCCTCCATTTTTAAACAGCTGCACTGAAAGGTCAGTAAACATCACGACAGATAACAGCACAGGGAGCAATTAAACATATAAAGTTAAAACTTATAGACCAAAAGCGCAAAAATAATCTTAAAAGGATAAATTATATAAATGTGAAAACAATCATAATCAAATCAAACAAAATGCATTTTAAAAGGTATGAGGAAACCCCAGACCCTCAGGGGCCCCAACGGCCTCCAGATTCACTGCTTGTTGTAATTTGATTTACTGCAGATGTTTTTGGCACAATGCACCAACAACAGCACAAAATACAACTGCAGGTAAATCCAGCACTGAATACAAGTTATCTGACAGTCTTATACAAAATATGGCAACACTTCTTTCGTCAGCATATAAACATTTAATAAATGGTTTATAAAATATATATATAACGGAGCTGTAAGCAGATATAAATGTTTATTTATGTATTTATCATCAACTATAATTATAACAGTTGTAATAATTAGAACATTTACTCAACTACTGTACTTGAATACAGTTTTGAGGTACTTGTACTTTACTTGAATATTTCCATTTTATGCTACTTCTACTCCACTACATCTTGGAAGCCAATATTGTACTTTTTACTTCACTACATTTATTTGACAACATTAGTAACTTTATGTATTTAGATTATTAATACAAAATATAAATCAACTAATAAATTAGCTCCACAGCTGCAACATTAAAGTGATGAACACATTAATGCATCAATAATTCTAATTCAATAATATACTATACTGTATATTATTCTGCATAATGACTACTTTTACTTTTTCTACTTTAAGTATATTTTGATGTTAATACTTTTGTACTTTTACTTACTATTAAATTTTGAATGCAGGACTTTTACTTGTAACTTGTATTTTTACACTGTGGTACTGCTGCTTTTACTCAAGTAAAATATCTGAATACTTCCTCCACCACAGGTAATGATATAAAACTGCTTCGACTACATTGTACTGTGTTATAAAGCTTTTGTTAAATGTTTATATAGTCTTTATAAATGGTAAATAGGAGGACTTGAAGTGAAGTGTCACCCCACGTATTTATTTTTGTTCTTAGTATTATAGAAAGTTTGTAAGTCAACACAGAACAGAAGTATATTTGTTAGAAACTGTTTGTCGATCCAACACTCAAAAATAAGCTCGTATATTTTTATAACTCTACGATTAGTCATTCGAATCCAAAGTTATCAAACCTCGAAGTTGCCCTGCTTGGCCTGCACACCTGTCCCTCCCTCCCTCCCAGGACTCCCAGCATGCTTCACTGCTGTGGGTGGGGCTCAGATGTGTGTGTGTGTGTGTGTGTAGGGGAGTTGTTTCTATCTATAGCCCCCCTGGGCCTCCTCCTCATCACTCTTAATACCCCACGAACTGCCTGTGTGTGTGCTGCGGGTGTATTTTTGGGCGTTGAAACTGAACACCGACGGGTGGCGGACAGACACACACACACTCACACACACACACACATTGACGTGATAAGCTCAAGTATGTTCCATTATACCTGAGTTTACAGTATAAGTGATATTTTCCTTCCATGCATGAACATACAGGTGAATGCAGCACGGTCACATGATCTTTCCAGACTTTACAGGATTCCCCTGAATGCATCATGAGACAGTTGACTGGTACACAATGAACCGACAGACACTGAGGGCTGTAAGGATACACCAGTTGTGTCGTCCAAATATAGGTCCGGATTTTAATAGATACAACCGGTTAAATGATCTGAACCTCAGCAAAGGCTTTGAATTTGCTGCCTGAACTCAGTAAATAACAGTAATAATAATAATAACTTTTATTTATGTAGACTTTTACAGACTTTACAAAGTGATTCACAGCTGAAACAGATAAAAGTCACAAGTCAGATCTGACAGAATTAGATAAGTAAGTATATTTTGATGCAAATACTTTTTTCACTTTTACTTAAGTAAGATTTTGAATGCAGGGCTTTTACTTGTAATGGAGTATTTCTACACTGTGGTATTAGTACTTTTACTTAGGTAAAATATCTGAGTACTTCTTCCACCGCTGTTGTTATCCATCTGAAAATCTCCCTCGCAGAAAGAAAGCCAATGAGAAATTTTCCCAAAATGTTTAAGTGTTGTTTTAAATGAGCCAAGAAGAGAGCAAGATGAAAAATGCTCCTTTTAATCTTCCTTCTGGACACAATTTCCAAAAGTGAATATACTGTACTCTAAGTACTATCTACAACATCCCAAAAAATATGTTTGTATATATGATGTAAATTTGTTTATTTTAGAAGAGAATCCTACTGTAGCTGCGTAGATAACTACAGTCACTTCTGTTTACTTGGCTCATTAAAAAGGTTGCACTCAGTTTATTATATCTGGCCACTTTTACAGCACTTCATGTGCACAGTAATACTGCTACTTTAAATACTGAGAGAAAAGCAGTGTCCTTTCCACCTGCTTGATGCTTAAACTGGTTCCCCTGAGACAGCTTTCTCGAGCTAACTGTACATAAAGTACTTCAAACTACCTCCACCTGGAGCAGCTCTAACAGGAACATGCTGCTCTAACATTGATGCATTAATATTAACAATCTAATAATGACACATAGAATCAGATATCAGTCACAGGAGACATTTTACTGCACAACCAGTACTTTTACTACTGATACTTTTTGTACATGTACTTTTACTTCAGTAGGATATTGAATGGAGGACTCTGAGAGCTATAAACAGATAGAAACTGGCTCTGTGTGTGTGTGTGTGTGTGTGTGTGCTCTGAGAGCAGGTGTGTGTTGCAGCAGTGGGGAAGTCCCCGTCGCCGTGTTGATCGTGGTTTGTGTATCCGTCACAGGATTAGGGCGGCAGGTGGTGGCGGTGATGGTGGCGGTGTTGGAGGCTCGTCCATGTGCTCTCTGTCAGATCAGATTAGCCGGTGACCTTGTCCAACTAACAACAACAAAACAAACGTCTTGATTTCTCTCCTTTCTCTAATCCCTCCTTCAACACCGATCAGTTGATATTTAGATACAGATAAAGTATATACAGACATATAAGCATTAATAAAGGTAAAGTATCTTATGAAACTGAACATGAAATTGATACCAAATGGTTCATAATACTCAAATTTAACTATCACTATTATACATTTTATGATGCAACAGAGGAAATGATCAGACCAGTAAAAGAGACAGACTGATGTAACTTTTACTTTTCCTCAGAAAAATTTAAATAACATAAAATAAGATGTTATTTCTTATGTTGTTTTTTAATGTTAAAATCTACTCAACATGAAAAAAATATAATTAAAGAATTAAAATAAAAAACATTAAAACCAAAAGTATAAGATATGCAAATATAGTAAAATAATATAAAAAATATGAAAAACAATAAAAGAAAATAGCTCTTACATTAGATAAAATGGAAATAAATAATTAAAAAACAAATAAAATAAAAAACAACAACAAATACAAATGACATAAAAAAAACATTTAAAAAATAATTAAAAAAATAAAACATATAGAAAATTAAGTAAGAAAAAGAAAAAGAAATAAACATTAAAAAATATCAAAATTATATAGAAAATATGGTGGTACACATGTAGTTCAGCAGTAGGACATGTTGTATTTTATGCAGTGATGGAATGTAAAGCATCAGTAATATCACTAACTTCACTCTGCATTCAAAGCAACTAACAAAAAATAATCCAAACCTTTGCATGAAACTGTTCAAAATAGCGTCATTGGGATGTTTTTAAAAGTTACTTGAGTTTCCATGTTGACTTGAAATTTTGCACAGAAGTTTTCATTTAATACAGTGACACAAATATGCGTACCTGTATGTTTTTACCTTACAAACTGACTCAAAATTTTAAATGACTTATTTATCTTCACATGGTAATTAGAGTACAGTTGAGGCGGTTCACCTCAGAGAAAGATTATAATTATGACAAACTATATGTGAGCTATGGCAACTAAAACTCTTGTTTCCAGTTAAAGATTTTACAGGTGAAGAAGAGCGAACAGTATTGTTGGATTGTGACGGGATTCAAAATGACAAATCTTTTTTTCTCTGTTTGATTAAACAGATGAACAAAATCATTGAATGTATTATTGTATCTGAAAAGTGATGAATGAATTCCCTCCAAACTTTGTGGAGGTGAGAAAGAAGTGATTAAAGATCTGAGGTGTGAAACTAGTAAATCTTCACAGCCGTGTAAAGATCTATAAACTCTACATCTTTACGTTTTCTGGAATATTGACCAGTTTTCTCTCCCTCCTCCGATAAATGAAACCAGAAACCTGGAGGTTGAAACTCAGTCTTTGGTTGACAGGGTTTACTTTCAAATAGCTTGAAGGAACACACGCTGCTCTATGAGTTAGTGCCTAATAATACATATAATAATAATAACCTTTACATACCTTTACATGTGTCATCAGGTCTCTGAGGCTTTGACCTTTGACCTCCTGGCTGCCACAATTAAAGACAAGACAAGAGCAGAACGGTTTTTTGTAGCAGTTTAAGTGTCTCACTTCTACCCAAAAAATATTTGTGGTGATAGTGAACAGAACGTACATCTTCAGATCGGATCAATAACAGTGTTTCTCCAGTCTTAATCCACACACACACACACACACACACACACACACACACAGACACACACACACAGCAGACGTAGGGGAGTCATATGGCTTTGACAGGCAGCCTGAAAATAGACAGAAACATGCCTCCAGTTAGATCTGAATAAAGCACTATGAATGAAATAAGGCAAAGAAAGACAGATGAATAGATTAACAGATGGATAGATTAATAGACTGATACGTATGTACTTCTGTCGTCCCCTGCAGGTCTTGCAGAAGCTCGGCAAAGCAGATGAGACCCGAGACGCTGCCTTCGAGGAGATGGTGGCCAACTTCAACAAGCAGATGGTCAGGAAACATTTTCCACCTTCACGAGTCTTTCTTAAATCATGATTTCTGTCTTTGAAAACACATTTTTTTCTCAAAGCAAGTGAAGAAATCTGCCAACACTTTGATGAATTTTCAGCTTGTTTGTGATGCAGTGGATTCACTTGTTTTAAACATTTTATTACTGTAATCTTAAAATACTTTAAAGAAGTTTTTCATTTTTGAAGTATCTTTTGGGAGACTTTATGCCTTTAGTAGAGTTTAGTCTTTATTCTCACCCTCAAACTCTCCTCGTCTTTACCCGCTGTGTTTGCTCTCTCAGGCTGAAGGCACCAAACTGCAGAAGGACCTGAAAGCTTACCTGGTAGCAGTGAAAAGTGAGTGCGTTTGCGAGCATTTGTATCATTGTATCATGTGGAACTTATTGATATAATTCACGGCAGAAAGCCTTACACACCCGACTGTGATCTGACATTATATATAAAGTACAGCAGCTTGTTGCAGAAGCTTCACACTAAACTCACCACTTTGGTCGCCACCTATGCTATAACTCAAGTCAGTCAGCTGTATTTGGGTCTCTACAGGGAAGCAGATGTGACTTGATGCTGATCCTCTTGTATGTGGTCATGTGTTTGTCTGTTTGTGTTTCAGCGATGCACGACGCGTCACGACGACTTCAGGACTGTCTGGCCGACATGTACGAACCTGACTGGTTTGGCAAAGAGGAGATGGACACACTGGCTGAGGTGAGAGCAGGAAACAGTTTACTGATGCATGAAATTGGCAGTAAAAGAACAAGTGACCATTAACTTTTTCTTTTTTTCCTTCTTACCTGCTTCCACCTCAGCCTCAGCTCTCTAGCCTGTGCTCAGCAGAAATATAAATCATGATTTCTGCATCTTTAATGTGATATTTGAACATGAAGCGAGGACAGAAAAAGACAAAGGAAATTAAAGAAATTGACACATTCATGTTACACATTGTGGTATTTATTGTAGGCTAGATAATCTTCAGCTTCAGGACAACATTTTTTGACCTTTATATTCTTGTGATAAATGCCTTTTTCTTGAAATAATGAATATTTGGATTTAGTTTCTTCGACAAATTTATCATCTAAAAAATACTTAAATTAAAGAGCACATTTTGACCTTAAAGTTCATCACTCTCCAGTGTCTTTTCCCTCTTTTTCTTCCTGCTAACACACTTTCTTTTTCTTAACTGCATGCGTCTCTCCTTCCATCCTGAAGGAGATGATAGAGAAGGAGATGGACAATAACTTGGAGGTAAAATGCAGATAACATCCAGTGTTTCCCACAGGTCGGGGAGGGTTATTTTACTAATCACAGACTGAACCATGAACATTTCAAATCTGTACCACGTTAGCCTCCGTGTGTGGCCGCAAAGCTCACGACACACCAGAAAACCAAAATGTTATGATTGATGATCATATCGATAAAGGGTTTGGCTTCATGGCTCCATGTGGGGAACACTGGCTCAGCTCTGCAGTAGAGGAAGTAGTGGATGATTTAGAGCACTTTTGTCAGCAATGTCACCAATGCGATTTAATTGTCTAATAAAAGAGACTATAAGGAAAATCATAGTGGTTGCTCGTAGGGCAATGTCAATGTCAAAAAATACTTTTAATCTACAAAAAAGGCAGAAATTGCTTAGAGGACTGGAAAGCAAATCAGTCGCAGGTTAGAAAACTGTGTGAAAATACAAAGAGATCCTTGATTTTAGTGGTAAAAAGAGAGTTTTATATTGATTTCATTATAACGTATAATGTGTTGTGTGTGTTTCAGGACACAGACACTCTGTGGTTAGACTACCACCAGAACATCACGGACAAATCTCTGGTCTCTATGGACACGTACTTGGCTCAGTTTCCTGATATTAAGGTGTGTGCGTTTCTCTTTTTTGTTGCTATGTGTGAAAGTCACACTCGTTTCTACCTGCCAGTCTTTAAAATTATACTATGGCAACACATTGCTACGGAGCCCCTGAGTGGTCACATCATATCCTTTTTTTCCTCGTTCGTGCGCACGTTTTACTCATTATGTTGCTCATTTGGTAAAATGTGTGCATGAAATACTTAAATCGCATGCACAACATACTCACTGCCCACAGTCTCAAGACAGCTTGTAGCTACATTTATTAGTTATTTTTTCACATCATTAAGGAGAGGGATTCAATAATAAAGTTTTATTTCAGTTTGGAGATGCATTATGGAGACATATTGTCAACCGTTATTAGTCAAGGTACTGTTAATAGTCAGAGTTGTGTGCAGGATTTAAGTATTTCGCGTGCACGTTTTACTATTTCGTTAGCACATTTACTAAATCGTGAAAGGATTTAGTAAAATGAGCGCATGAAAATAAATATGATGTGACCACTCGGGGGCTCCGTACATTGCTGCCACTCATCATAACAAGAATTTTTCTTTTTCTTTTCACGATATAACAAGATAGTTTCATGTTCTAATCACATATTTTTGTGTACCTTTGGAGTATAACGACAAACGTTACAAGAGTCATTATTATTGTGTAATGAGACAGTTGTAATAATATAATGTTAAAACTGGACAATGTGGTGAAAAGAAACTGAACAGAATTTTTTGTTTTTTTGGTTATTTCTTGCAATGAATCTTAGCTAGGGAATGACAATAATTTTCATCTGACATCTGTTGGGAAATGTAAAGCTCCCAGCAGAGTCCAGGACAGGATGTTTGTTGACTGTTCTGTTTCAAAATAAGGCGTCAAAGATTCCCAGATTTTAAAAGGATTCTAACCTGAGCTCTGCCACAGGCTCGTATAGCGAAGCGCGACAGGAAGATGGTGGACTTCGACAGCGCCAGGCATCACTTCGCCTCCTTACAGAAAGGAAAGAAGAAGGACGAGGCCAAGATCGCCAAGGTAACCACGAGTGTGTGTGTGTGTGTGTATGTGTGTGCACATTTATGTAGGCTGATGAATTACTGTTTGTGTGAGTTTGAGCGTGTTCTGCTGCTTGTACTAAAGTATAAAGGAATAGTTCAGAGCTTTTGACTTAAGGTGGTATGAGTTTCTCATTGCATGGACAATTCATACCACCTTAAGTCAAAAAATCAGAACTACTGTATAATTTTAATGTGTTGGCTAATTAACCCTTGTTATATTCATTAAAACTGACTGTTTTTCTCAATTACTAACTGCTAATTAACATGTTCGCGTTTGTCTTGAATTGTTCTTGTTTGCTTTTTGTCTTCTGTCTCTTTTCTTCTACCACTCCTTCCTTCCTTCTTTGCTCTCTGGTTTTTTCCCTCCCTCTCTCTCCCCTCCTTCTCTTCCTCTCTCTTGCATGGTGTGCGTGGTTAGCCAGCAGCCCTGTTGGAGATGGCGGCTCCCAGCTGGGCTCAGGGTTTGATATCAGCCCACCAGGTGGCTCAGACTAACCTCTCCTACAACCAGGTGAAACTCTGGTTCATCACTGACTCCCCCTCCTCACCCCAAATCTGTTAGCCTGGTCCTCCTCAGGCTCTCCACTCATGATCAGCTTGGTTGACCACTGTGGTTGAATATTTTTACAGATATTCTTGGTCCCCAGAGGATGAATCCTACTTATTTTGGTGACCCTCTAACTGTTCCTCTAGCGCCACCAGCAGGTTTACGTTTGTGTTTTTTTGTGAAATATCTCTACGACTATCGGATGGATTGCCATGAAATTTGGTTCACACATTCATGTTCCCCTCAGGATGAATTGTGATAACTTTAGTGACCCCTATTCCTCCAGCTGTCTCCATAATGCTATTCCAATGTTTCTAATACTCTGAAGTTAGCATTTAGCCCAAATAGCAGTAGTTTCTGCTCTTGTTATTTGAGTGGGCGCATAAAAATGTTTTTGGACTACTTTTTTGTACCATTTGGGCAGTTTCATCCAAAGAAAAGTTCAATGCTTCATTCCAACGAATCACCCCCTCCTCTCTGCCAATTAGAAAAGGGTATGATTGAGGTAGGACACTGAGTTTGGTCGGCTTGTCGTGCAATGACTGATGACCGACAAAACCAAATGTAATTTCATTTCATCGAGTTCATTACATCGAGGCTGAAACGTTCCTATTTGATAAAGGTGATAAAAGTCTTCTAAACTTATATCTGCTCATTTAAGTTTTCACTCATATTTTTTTCTGTTCATTGTAGCGTTATCCAAAAGACGTGGAGATCATTTTTCATCATTGTTACAACAGTTTTAGCGGTTTCACCGTGAGGGGCAAAAATCCTTCCTAATCCATTACTGATATTTTACATGGTAAATATTTGCTGTTTCTCCAGAAGGAGACATATTTGTGACCAAGCAGCGAGTGTTTAACAAGATACCGTCGTACCCCAATTCATACTTAAAGAAAACATTTATTATTTCATCCGTGCATACGTTGGACAGAGAAAACTTTTATGATGTTTGTGTGAGTTCTTCACTTCGTTCTTCACTTCGTTCTTCACTTCGCTCTTCACTTCGCTCTTCACTCTCTCCACGCCGACGCAACTTGACTCTGCTGCTGATCATGTGTAGAGAGCCTCACTATAATTTGATCCCCAATCCAAACTACTGTTTACATTGTTTTTGTGTCATAGCTATCGGTACATTTGATAGAAACACCCTTTTATTTACTTTTCATCATTATTCAGACTTTCAGGTGTCATTTGAATGCTCGCAGCATTCACATGCCTGTAGTTATTAAACCCTGTATGTGTTTGTCTGCATGTACGTGTGCTCATGAAAATCTTCCTTAAACTATTTGCATGACTGACACAGAGTACAGATATATTATTATTATTATTATGTGTGTGTGTGTGTGTGTGTGTGTGTGTGTGTGTGTGTGTGTGTGTGCAGTCGTGTTGGCGTCTATGTTAACACATTCCAGGGTCTGGCAGGTCATCAGGAGAAGTTCCACAGGGAAATGGGCAAGGTGAGACAAACTGTTTATGTGTGATTGATTAAACTAATAGAACTGATCAGTTGATGTATTGATCAGTCAGCCATCTTTATCTGCTCTGTGTGTCTCCTCAGCTGAGCCAAAACCTGAACGACATCATGACCAAACTGGAAGAGCAGCGGCAGCTGAAGTAAGTGAACAGAGCAGAGTTTTCAGTCAAACGCTTTAGATTGGAAAGATTTACCAACATGTAGAACAAATGAGAGTAATGTCCCTCACACCGCCCCCTACTGCAGAAAAGATGGTACTGCAGCAGCAAAGACAGGAGACGGTGCCAAGAGGTAAAAATGTGCTGCACTTTAATCCTCATTTGACCCACACAGGCTCAGCATGCAACGCTTTGCTTCAGTTTTATCTAACAAATAAGCACTGTTTGTTTTGGCAACAAGAGAATTTAAACTACAGGCTACTGCAGAATATATAATGTAAAATACATTTTAAATGGGAAATGTTTACTTTTTTACAACCGTATTTATGACTGTGTCAGGAAAAATTGAAATCTGTGATTTTTAGAATTAAGTTGTAATACTGTGAGTAAAAAGGTGTAATGTTACAAGAATAAAGTTATATTTGTAGAGGAGATAAAGTTATAATGTTTCAAGATTACAATAATACTTTTATGAGAAAAATGACAACATTATGAGCATAAAGTCATATTATTAAGACTTACTTTTTTTTTAAAATTACAACTTTAAAGTAATTTTCAAAACATACATCAGTCTTAAACAGTCAATAGTTGCTGGAACAAGTTAAACAGAGTGCAGATCTGATATCTTTTTTGTGAGTATCACTCATCAAAGTACTCAAAAGTTCATCATGCATCATTTTTATAATTCTGTTGAACTTTTCTTCCCTCCTCACTGTGTACATTACAGTTTGCTTTGCTGTTCTTCTTAAAAGCACGAGTATAAAGCAGAAAAGTATAAAAGCATTATTCTATTGTCAGACGTTGGGTAACTGCACTACTAGGCCCAGTGGGAGTTAAGTGCCTCGCTTAAGGGCAGCTTCAGAGCAGGTGTTGAGGGAGGAGAGAGCACCTCAGGCTTGGGATTTAGCTTCTCTAACTCTTGTGTGACACTTCCTGTCTGCTTCCTGTTTTGATTACATCTGACAATAACATTCTGCATATGTTGTCATGTGCATGTTTCGCTCTGGATATCTGACGCCTGTCATGTTTCACTGCAGGTTAAAGCTCGGGTAGGCAGTGTTGGAGAAACCAGCAAGAGTAAGCTGGATTTTGAAAGTATCCAACGCTGCGCTGCATTGGGGAGCGCAGCGCGTCGTTGTCATCGCTAACCGCGTCCAACTACCTCATGTCTCATTCACGTTTGAAAACACCGAACATCATCATAATGAACGTAAACAACCAACATGGCTGTTGTTAGTACTCACAGCGTCACTTTTCAGCCCTTCACCTCCCTCAGTTCGTCTCACCATCATTGAAAATCCATAAGATGTTGACTCTGGTTTGACCTCTCGCTTTATCCAACCTCTTTTTGGTCGTAGCCTTTTCTTCTTCTGTCTTTCTTTTCTTTCTCTGCCTNTTTTTTTTGTCAGAGCACTTGATTTATTGATTGCTGTCGGGATGTAAAGAGAATTTCAACAAATATAACAGAAAGTGCTTCTAAAAGACATTGCCTACCCAAGCTTTAAGGTGTTGAGATACAGTAGATATTTGTTTGAAGCTTTTTGTCGCCCACCTGTGGATGGAACTGAGAACTGCATGTGTGATGAGTTTAAGTCAGTAAATCTCTCTTTTACCCTCATTCATTCTCTTCTATCTCTCTTTATCATCTCTCTTTCTCTCCCTCGCTATCTGTGTTACATAATTTCTTTCTCCCTCTTTGTCCCTCTTTTCTTCCTTTGGCTCATTTTTCTCTCTCCTATCTCTTGTCTCTTTCTCTCTCTCTCTCTCAGTGAGGAAACCAACCACAGCGAATCGGCCAGCTCACCACCAAAGGTAAAAACAACCACTAAACAACAGTAAAACACCTGACCATGTCCACTTGAATGTATACACTGCATGTTGTAACTACATCTTGTTGGTGAAGTCACAACACATAAGGATAAAAAGGAGATTTTACCACAACAGCTTCATTGCACAAAACACCGAAAGGACCCAAATACAGATACAACAGGAAGAGATCAGCATAATCAAAGGAGAACAAGAAGAAAGGCCTCAGTATGTTTCTATGGAAGTCCTTGAGGCCTTTAAATCTCTAACCTTTAAGCCACTTAACAATAAAAAACTCAACCTTCCATCATTTTTTGCGTACTAATTTGTCTCTTTCTCCCTCATCGCTTTTGCATGCGTGCACGTATGTTGTGTGGTTTTGATTTAACCCTCCTGGTGGTGCAGAGGCCCGGTCCTCCTCCCAGTCGGCCTCCACCCCGACTGACGCCGTCTCCGGACCAGAGACAGCAGCAGGTCGGCCTGTTCGAAGACGAGGCCTCGGTGCCTGACGCCAACACAGACTCCGCTAACACAGACTCCGCTTCCACAACGACACAGCAGGTCAGACTGATTATTCTACCTCTACATCCTGGATACATGATTGTTATCATCTGCAGAGGCACAATAATACAAGATAAACAGAAAGAATTTCTGTTTGGTCAGCTAGCACATTCCTAGTCAATTACAGGCTGGTGTGAACAGGTGTGAATTAGTTAGTAATTAGACTAGCTCACTAAACTAGAGCCATACCCATATATTGGCAAGGCTAATCTTATCGGTCAGTATTGGCTTATTAAATATATGTATCGATTGGCTGTAGTATGGTTTTTTTTACCATGAAAGCCTCTCTGTGACTGCTTTTCCAGAGTACCCAAACCAAGACTGCCAGCAACAGCAGTGAGATACTTACAGACAAACAAGATAGAAAAGATAGAAAACAAACAAAATGAGCAGTATGAAATTACAGAACCATAAGTAAAGTCGGAGGACATTTTGACACATTCAATCATTAATTTGTTCATTGCAGATATAATTATCATAAGATATTTTACAAGTATATGTTAAACAGAAGAGGTCTGAGAATGGAGCCTTGAGGAACTCCACATGTTCGCTCAGATCCCTTAACGTTATCCCACCCCTGTTCAAAAGCGCTGTTATCTTACATCTACGGTTACTGTCATCTTTGGTAATAAAGTTTATCCCTTAGACATAGTTTTATCACAACTCTTGAGAGATTCTTGCCAAAAATGTTTATGTTATGACTAAACAACATCAGTCAATATCTTTATTGGATTTTAACTGTCCTCAAAAATCCAGTATCAGTTGAGCTCTACTAAGTCTTTTCACTGGGCTTCTCCACCACTGAGTTTATTTCTGCCTACAGAGCAGATGTTTGCAAATTGAAAACACTAAAAAGTCTGCTGAACATGATGCTTTACAACAGCATTAATTTCCCCAAATAGTGAACCCTCCTAACATGAGTATATGTATGTATGTATGTGTTTGTGTGTATGTGTGTGTGTGTGAAGCAGTGTGAGCCCTGGTCAGGGGTGAACCTGCTGGATTGGGATGTGGAGGTATTACAGCCCATCACATTTCCAGCTCCCAAGGTGGGTGTGCTTTGTTAAGGTCAAAGGTCGGGGGAGTCCAGTCAGAGCTGAAGGGTTGGAGACTTTGTTTACATGCAGTTTAAAAAAAACAGTTATTTAATTTCACCCCAACTGAACTGACCTTCTCACAAAACCAAAGAGGGTCCAGAACATTTTAAAAAACTCTTGCAGGGCCATAACTACCCCAAAAGATACTATGCTCAGTATTTTAGGCTTAAAATTTGGGGTTTTGATTCCCCAAAAGGTGCAGTTTATGTTGAAACTTACAGTTTTTAAAGGCCCTTAAAGGTCTGTATGTAAACACAGTCTCTGTCATCTGGGGCTGAGGAAATATTTTACAGTGTGTGTGTGTTATGTCAGGAAATAGCCCCCTAGATTTTGTTTATTTGAACTTGAACAAATCCACTGCATGTCTTTGTACATGCATGCCTATTCAGCCTCACTTTGCATGCAAATGTTTGTTATGCTTGATACTTTTTAGCTGATCAGATTTATTCGTGAAGGTGATTGATAAAGTCTAGGACCCTGACAGAGGAGCGACAACCAGGCAGTCTGCTGTTACAGCTTTTATGCATTTAGTTGGATCTCATTTTGGTGTCTTAAGTTTTTTTGGATTTAGAATCTATTAGTTCTTTCTTTCCAGGTTCATATTACATACAATAAATAGAATTAATCCCATGCCCATAAAATATCACAAAATTAATTAGAGCTGAATAATTGATTGGTGCACTGACAGAAAATTAATCTGCAGCAGTTTTTATAATCATTTAAATTTATTTTCAAGCAAAAGCTGCAAAACATTCTCTGGTTTTGAAGAATTGACTGATATTTGGATTTCCCTTAAAACACACTGAATTCATGTGTGCTACATTATTGTTTTATGTGTGAGTTAAGACTTTGACGAAGGCTTCTTACACACTTTCATCTCACAAGTTGTCTTGTCTCTTAATGCCCCACGGAAGGCGCCATCATGGGACTCATGGGTAAGCGTGGGTTCCTGTGTTTTTAATGGACAAATGTGCTCTTTTATTTTCTATAATGATCATGTAAAGCAAAACAGATAAATGCAGTTACCATTGACAGTGGAATAACTCTCCAACTGCATCTTTTTTCATCAAAAACTCCTTCCTTTGGCTTTGTGATACCCTGCACAACCCTGGGTCGTGACCTTTTTTTTAACTCTTTCAACCTTTGCCAACCCGACTGCTCCTCTGGAATCTACTTTCTACGATACATCTTCCTCCCATCCTTCCACCTACCCTTCCTTTTGCTTCCAAACCTGCCATAATGCTCCACAACCCCCTGACCTTGTAGCGGGAACAGACCGCGGCAGAGCAGGAACCCCAGCATGATGAAGACCAATACCCAGAAGAGGCCCAAGGTGGCTGGGATTACGATGAAAGCAACACCCAGAGCTACACCCAGCCCAGCTGGGATGATACAGAAACAGCTCAGGGTCAGGAGAGCTGGAACGATGATGGAGTCTATGCCGCTCAGTCGTATACCGAGCCCAACTGGGATGACGATGGTGCCCAAGTGGGACAGGGTGGCTGGGGCAATGATGGAGAATCCCAGGTAGGGTCAGATGGATAGGAAGGCTGGTTGGACCTCAGTGGGGTCTTAAAAAGATCACAGGTTAAAGCCTGGAATTAAAGGATACCTCAAATTCTGGTGAAAGTCACAAACCCCTCTTCTTTCTTACCTGTTTCTTCTTTCTTTTTTCTACTTGGAGCTCTTTCTTTTTAACGCTTCAGACTTTCATCATTACACATCTTGCCAGCTACATTAACCATTTCTTTAACTTCCTTAATAATACACCTGGACCTTTTCTACTTATTTTTTGGTACAGAGTGCGGTGACCAATGGCTCAGATAGCGAACTCCCTCCAGGATTCCTGTACAAGGTTAGACGACTTTATGCTTATCCCCCATTAACTTGTGAAAGGCAATCATTATCAATGCACTTTTTAATGAGTTTCTGTTTCACTGGGTTCATACACAGGGTCCATATTCAATCAAAACCTTTATTTTTACTGTATTTTCACCAGGTAAATGCGATACATGATTATGCTGCCACTGATGGTGATGAGCTGGAACTGAAGATAGGAGATGTTGTGCTGGTTTTGGCCTTTGACAACCCAGATGAACAGGTCATTGACATATACTATATATACACTTTCTTTCACTATCAGTTTATCTTTTCCATGTATATTTGTCTCCTTTTCCATGTATATTTGTCTCAGAGAAAATTAAGTTTGAGTTTTATATAAATTCAAACCTTTGTTGTTAGTTATTCATTTATCTTTAGAAATGTTAAGATTTTTGCAATGTAACTTAGTTTGTATTCTATCTTTCTGCAGGATGATGGCTGGCTCTTGGGCGTGACGGAGTCTCACTGGGTGCAGAAGAAAGATATTTCAGCCAAAGGCGTTTTCCCGGAGAATTTTACTCAGAAGGTTTGAGGTTCATGCCACATAAAGATTCTGCCCCCTTCCTGTGCCCCAAATTCCTCAGATATCTTATCTGGTGAAGACATGGTCGAATCATCACTACATTTCTATTTACACACCAAAGTGTATCGGTACATGACTAGAAATGTGCACTGAAATGCAAGTACATCTCAATGGCTATGATACCAAATGATTTGTTTGTGCAGTTGAAAACAGTGCCAGTTAGTATAACTCTTCAGTGATCTCATGCACACATTTACGCAAACCAAATTGAATGTTATAGTTAAAAGATGATAAATAAGTTTGACCCCAACTCACTACCTTGTGATGACCTGTTTCAGTCAATTGTACACCCAGAATTAAACTAATTAATTTGTATTTGTCTTGATTTCTTATTCCTGAATTATTTATATTTTTGCTGAACTCAAATGAAACACAAAACAATGTTTTGGTAATATTTAAAAAGGAGAAATAAGTCATGGATGTACTGTATGAATGTCAAAATATTTTATGTTGTGTATTGTCAGTTCCTTGCATGAAGCATTTGATTGTATTGTCATTTACTTTGTAACACAACAAACACTGTGACACCAGGTGGGATCGCTCTATGAAATGTGGCTGTGATTGTCTGAAAAATGCAGGTGTCCTAGAATAGAGCCCTGGAGAACACCACAGATATAAACAGTATGTTTGCAAGGCTTTGCCCTGCATTATCAAAATCTATTACAGTTTCTTGGGCTTGTAGGATTATCAAAGGGAACAGTAGTTTTTCATTTATTTTATTGGCCATTTTGAGGACATGACTTGATGTGTGGCTTAAATTTTCTAATGCACATGCGGTTTTATTTTGATTTTCATCATCTTTTCATTAATGGATGAAATGCAAAACCTTATCATCAAACTCAGCTGCTGATTTTTTTTCCTTCATCTTCTTTAGTTACCACTATTTATGACTATTTACCACTTGTTTAGATGTCATACGCTGAGACAGGAGATGTATGTTATTTAACTCTTTTTAAACATTTTTCGTATGAATTTGATTCTGGATCTTTGTGCTCTGTTGGACAGGACTATCTAAGTGGACCTTCAGTCTTTTGCTACATAAAGGATAAAACTGCATCACTACAGTGCAGACACATTTTCTTAAGTATTTTTTCCATTAGAAATCAGGTTTAGACTGCATACTTTGAGTCCATGGAGTCCATAACTGCAATGCAAGCAGCTAAATGAGAGACTGAGGCTCAAATATTTAAAATGCAAACCTTTGTCTGGTTCAAAATAATGAGTCATTTCTAGTTCTAACCAAATATCCTGCAGAAACTAAAGTTAAAACCATGCAAAAGGTATTTTTACATTGTGTGGAATTAATTAATATGGAATCAGTCCAAGTGGTAACTAATGCACCATCTGTTGGATCAAATCAGTGTCATTAAAGATGAATGAAACAACATCTGCTGTGTCAGTGTGTTATAGTTATGTGTATTACCTTTTTACTTTATCCTGAATCTGTTGAGTAAGAGTGACATTTTCCTTATAGATGGGTAGCTCATTTTCACATTCAATTATTAACATTCAGTCTTTCAATCTTTTCCTGAAGGGTGAAAGAGGGCAATTATTAACTCACAGTTACAGTAATGTTTTAGTATACTGACATGCATTACGGAGCATGAACTTCTTGCCATCATGAGCATGAGGATCAAAGACTGGACAAATATCAGACAAGCTCTTTTAAGGTAACAAATACCCTGAGACTTTTTTTCCGTTGGTAAAGTCTAATTTTCAATTCAATTTTGTATAGTTGGCTCAAACATAACATCAGTAAATTGTAATGTGGAGTCATTCTTAATCAGAAAAGAGTTTTACACCCATACTGATGATTAAGTGTTATCAATAATGTAACTATTCATTCCTCACTAAGATATTCCTCCTATTCCTTCAAACACTGCTGTCTTTACTTTGTACAACACCAGGTGGCATTGTGGTCAGCATTCAGTTTCTCAGCTTTGCATGTTTGCTGTATCTCCATGAAATGTTTTGCAGTATTAGGTTTGAAGTCAGTTCAGTCCATTCAACAAATGTAGCCACTTTGTGAGGCTATCTTTAAGAGTACACCAGTGATGTGAGAACATAACATTTATTTTCAGCTTTACTGGTTATAAATACAAGTGATGCCTACTTATTATGATCATGTCTTAGAAATCTGCAACAACAAACTTTTAGGAAACAACCTGCTTTAGAAAAAAGGAACTGCGTTTAATGTAATCCAGTTTTAATGGCACATATTGTGGCACATAACCTAGTTATCCTGAACTTGTTTGTGTATTTATGTGTTCAGTAGTTTAGTATCAGTTACCGAACCGAGCCATGCTGACAAACTGCATATCAGCCAGGCCTCAGACTGTGTTGTTCTGTAAATCTACATTACTGCTGACAATTTGAGCTTCATGCCAGCAACAGCAGTGCGACCTTTGATGTTTCTATAACAACAGGACACCCAATCATGTGGAAAACACAACAGAGCAGCCCAGCCAGGCCTCATGGAGAGGGGAAATAGGGGGAGGCTTCCTCTACTCCAACAATAGATCAAACAGCAGTGAGGGAACAGGTTTAGAGATCTGATCATAAAGAATCAGAGACATTATATTTAAACATACTATATGTCCAACACTCTATCTATTTGAGTGTTCTTTATATAGAGAAATCAACCTGTCCGTCAAAAACACATTACCTACTAATATTTAAAGGACCATACCAGTGTTTTTATGTCTTAGCTCATTACTACAAATCATGTACTGTTTTGCAAACCATCCTGCCGTGTTTTAGAAATCTGAATGCTTTTTGTTGTACACCTCCAGACATCCTTTGTTTCCATTCATTTTTGTACAATATGAAAATCATTAAACAGACTCTTGAAACTTGAAAAGTAACAATTATATAAGTAACATCAGACTTGATGTTCTCTGAAAATGGATTACACAACTCAAGCAAATTTTAAGAGTATGTATGCTGTATATAACAATATATACATACTTTGTAGTTGATGAGCTAAAAATATCAAACACATTGATATTGTCTTTCAAAATGGACTGTAATCATTTTTACAATCATTTAACAGTGTGGCAGAACACCACTTGGGTGGGCTCTGAGCTGAGCTTTGTTATAGTTGTTAAAACATTTGCCAATGTTTCCATATTTAATGTATATTGCTGAACTGCACAAAACTGTAAAACTGTACAAAAGTAAATCCCCTATGATATTTGCTGGGAAGGAAAGGATTCATTCGGTCAGTGCTGTTTACAATAAGTCCTATATTAAATATTATTTGGACATTTGATGACTGTTTCTCCATGAGCTCCTCTCTCATCATAGATTCAGTAAAGTGCATTATTCCTCCAGATCTGTGATTGTGAACTACTTTGTATTTTGCATTTGTGTAATACTTATTTTGTATGTTTGGAGTGCTGCTTAGTTAAATTGAATTCCTTATAAAGCCTCCAAATGGCCAGAAAAGATTACTAATCTATTCATAGGCTATGAGAAGGATTTATTCAATATTTGCATAATTCTATTTTGGGATTTCCCTGAATCTCCTTGACTGACTCTAGTAGATCTCCATGGAGAGCTCAGCCCCCCCACAGAGCCTTGACTTCATTAATCTCAGTGTACTCCACAAATACTCAAACAATGCACTGTTTACTTTGTTGCCTGTGACTTAAATGAGTTCTACGTGCCTGACATATGTGGGGGTCATAGTTATACATTATCTTGGTGCAGGGCGAAGGGGTATTGATGTGTGGCGGAGCATGTTTGCATAATGTGTTCCACAGCTGAATTATTGGCTTTTCCCCTCTGCTAAACCCAGTTAAACCACCATTTATCGACAACAAAGTTTGTTACCATAGAGTCTGGAGGAACTATAAGTACTGGAGAAATCTTGACAGACACACTGACACCAGATTTCCCCTGCAGATCATCAACGTCAGCAGCAGGAATTTATAATCATGGTAAGCTTCTGCAGTTTCACACCTTTCAAGCACATGCTTTTTGCTTCCTCGCCTGAGAAAAAGGAATCACAACGTATGAATATAAACTGCAGTGTGTAATATCAAAGATGTGTGAGTATTGCAGCTCATTCTACAAAAGCAGATTTAATCCCAAATGGTAATTAAAGATCTTAATAACTTGACATCTATTTTTATGCTCCTCCAGCGTGAATGCCTCTCTGTCCATGTTGGTCAGGCCGGTGTCCAAATGGGCAATGCATGCTGGGAGCTCTACTGCCTGGAGCATGGCATTCAGCCGGACGGTCAGATGCCCAGCGACAAAACCATCGGAGGAGGAGACGACTCCTTCAACACCTTCTTCAGTGAGACTGGAGCCGGTAAACATGTTCCGAGAGCTGTCTTTGTGGACTTGGAGCCAACGGTTATAGGTAAGACCAATATTTTCTGATGTAAACTTGTACTGTAGGTTGAATGGGATTAGGGAACTACTGATTGTATCCTTAGTGTTTTCCGATTACAGATGAGGTCCGTACAGGAACCTACCGCCAGCTCTTCCATCCTGAGCAGCTGATCACTGGAAAGGAAGATGCAGCCAACAACTACGCCCGCGGTCACTATACCATTGGCAAGGAGCTCATTGACTTGGTTCTTGATAGGATTCGTAAACTGGTGAGTTTGCCTGCAAAAACTTCATGTTTTAGTTCAGAGTGTAATCAAGTATGAAAGGAATTTGGTTGGTTTTTTTCCTGCAGGCTGACCAGTGCACAGGGCTCCAAGGTTTCCTCATCTTCCACTCCTTTGGAGGAGGAACCGGCTCTGGCTTCACCTCTCTGCTGATGGAGCGTCTCTCTGTCGACTACGGCAAAAAGTCCAAACTGGAGTTTGCCATCTATCCAGCCCCCCAGGTGTCCACGGCAGTGGTGGAGCCCTACAACGCCATCCTGACCACCCACACCACCCTGGAGCACTCTGATTGCGCCTTCATGGTGGACAATGAGGCCATCTATGACATCTGCCGCAGGAACCTGGACATCGAGCGTCCCACCTACACCAACCTCAACAGGCTGATTGGACAGATCGTGTCCTCCATCACCGCCTCCCTGCGCTTTGACGGTGCCTTGAACGTGGACCTGACAGAATTCCAGACTAACCTGGTGCCCTACCCTCGTATCCACTTCCCTCTGGCCACCTACGCCCCAGTTATCTCAGCAGAGAAGGCCTATCATGAGCAGCTCTCAGTGGCTGAGATCACAAACGCCTGCTTTGAGCCAGCCAATCAGATGGTAAAATGCGATCCTCGCCACGGCAAGTACATGGCCTGCTGCCTCCTGTACCGTGGTGATGTGGTACCCAAGGAGGTGAACTCTGCCATCGCCACCATCAAAACAAAGCGCACCATCCAGTTTGTGGACTGGTGTCCCACAGGCTTCAAGGTGGGCATCAACTACCAGCCTCCCACTGTGGTTCCTGGAGGAGACCTGGCCAAGGTGCAGAGGGCCGTGTGCATGCTGAGCAACACCACCGCCATCGCAGAGGCCTGGGCTCGACTCGACCACAAGTTCGACCTGATGTACGCCAAGAGGGCCTTCGTCCACTGGTATGTTGGAGAGGGAATGGAGGAGGGAGAGTTCTCAGAGGCCAGAGAGGACATGGCTGCCCTGGAGAAGGATTACGAAGAGGTGGGCACTGACAGTGTCAGAGATGAAGGAGAGGAAGAGGAAGGGGAGGAGTATTAAGAGCTTAACACAAGGTGTTAAATGTATTCACACAACTAAGCTGCAATTGTATTTCAGCTGTCACAAAGCTGCAACAATATTACGTATCGATTTTACACTTCCAAACAAGAATACATGGAAAATAAAGCAAAACTGCTGATCTATTGTCTGTTTTATTTGTGTTAAAAATTTGTGAGACAAGGTCATAAATTCTGTCTTGCAACAATGAGAGGCCTAGCTGGAATGTTGCGACCACCACCTCCCCATTGTGTGCTGATGATTTGTTTCTCTCACTAGCTCTATGTGTACTACAGCAATGAGACTGTTTGCCATTGAGCGCAATGCACACACACTTTCTTTGAGCAACTGCCTCGTCTGTTAACATCAGCTGACATCCGAGAGCAAATAAAGCCTGAGAAAAGAGTAACTAGGGAAACTAAATGGGAGCGTGTTCTGGCAATCCTTTCTTGGCAGATGTAAGCAGTTTGTCATTACATCTCTAGGGTTACCTTGAGACACAGAGGTGAAACATATAACAGCCATTTCAACTCAAACAATAGAGTACATTGATATAAGCAAAATAGTTCTTGTCACTAACTAGGATTTCCTCAAGAGTTTCTTTATTGTCAGGACGTAAAAAGCTCTGAAACAGTAACACGACCATCACTGGAGAGTAAATCTTTCCATTAAAACAATGCTTATGAAATTCTTTTAGGGTTAGTAGCTTTCTAAAGCACTTTGATCAACCCATACCCATTCAGTAGTTGGGGAAAGTCTATCAAAAACAATACTAGTCTAAATCTCTTGGGGGAAATTCCATGGGAGAAATTATAATCCTTTTTGTGAATCTCTAGTTTTAAATATTGCATGCATCCAGCCAACTCAATATGATCACCAAGCTCCTTTTCAATTTATGTGGTGTAAAACCTTCAGTGGAAATATTTATCACATAAATAGATGCTCTGTAACCTGCTGGAAAAGAAACATTGATCTCAAATGGCACCTGCCTTTGAGAGAAGTGTGCTCTAATGTTATCCCCTGGCAGTCAGCTACCTTTGCATTGCAAATGAATCTCGACCAAAGTGGTGATGCAACGGTGATCTGTAACAAAAGCCTATTCAGGTCACTCCAGGGAGGTATCTGTTTTCTTTCCTCTGCAAGATAAGAAAACAGAGGCTCCAAATGTGCCATGTTAACAGGACTGAGTTTAAGTTTTAACAGTGCTCCATTAGAATTGTATTTTTTCATGTACACATCCTATTTTTGTCTGGTAACTGAAAGGTCATGAGTTTGATCCAACAGCAGGCAAACAACAGCCTGTTTAAGTATCCTTGAGCAAGTTTGAACCCCTATCTAGCAACAACTAACATGCCTTAAATCTAAAATGTGAAATTGGAGGAGAGGGCGAACAGTTATGGGTCATATTTCACAGCCACTCCGGTTATTGTTGGTGGTTACTCATCTATGTAACAACAGCCGTTGTTCCTTAGATCCAAGCAGGGGAGCATACCAGTTGATTTTCTTTTTTGTGCTCTTCCTCCTCATCTTTCATCAAAGGAGATGGTGTTTGCTTCTCCAGCTCCTCCAGTTACCACAACATGCCAGGCTGTTGCCTAGTGATGATGTGCTATAAAGCAGCTTCCTGCACTCGTATGTGACACAACATCCCCAGCCACTCATCTCAGGTGAACGAGGGACTGCTTCAAGCAACGAAAACATGGTAAGGACCCTTTTATTTTATGTTTAAGTTCCACACATTAACAGCTTTATATGAGTTAATGCGAAAAACATCTCAGAAAGACATTAGTTTTATATCGATATTGTGTGTGCTACACAATGGTCTGTGTTTGGCCATAATAGCTGCAGAGGCAGTTTGTGACAGAGGAAATAAAACTTGGCTACTCATGACAGCACTACTCTTTCTGTTTGGTGTAAAAAGCAAATTGGAGACCTGTTAGATTTTAGAGCTGCGAAGTGATTGTATCATGTCATTCTGTAGTACAGTTAGATCCCTTCATTGCATAGTTGGCTTCTGGAGGATTTTTAATGTTTCTCCTATTTACCTAAAATGAGATACTCTTTGATGCCTTTTTAAAATGAGTAATGAGTAACAGCCCCTCCCTTGGGGAAATACACCTTAGCACTAGGTTTAACACATGATCTTGATGACTGTTTTTGTTGGAACTAATGTTGCTGATTGGGATGCACTGTCACTATCTTGCCCTAAACTTGAAATCTGTATACCTCCCAATGTGGAAATGATGAGGTAACAAAAAATGGTGTTTTCAAGTAGTAAAACTAACTTTTAAAAACTGGGTTGGTGGTCTGCCGTGACTTAATAAATATAACTTATAGCAGAAACACTGAATTTAACAATGACATTTATAAAGAAACTTTTCAATATGGATTGGTATTGCCCGGCCAATATCCAATCCTCTAATAGTTGATTATTGATTTCTTTAATCTAAGAGTGCGATGTTTTTTGGGGGGGTTGTTTAAAAAAATTGTATGCAAGAAGTTCTTGACATCTGAACCACTTGTTCTTGCAGCGTGAATGTATCTCTGTCCATGTTGGCCAAGCTGGAGCTCAGATAGGCAATGCATGCTGGGAGCTCTACTGCCTGGAGCACGGCATTCAGCCAGATGGTCAGATGCCCAGCGACAAGACCATTGGAGGAGGAGATGACTCCTTCAACACCTTCTTCAGTGAGACCGGAGCTGGTAAACATGTCCCCAGAGCTGTCTTTGTGGACTTGGAGCCAACGGTCATAGGTAAGATCATAAGATCGTTTTCTTGGCTTCAGAGACATTTAGGATTCAAAAATATTGGGTCTTTCAACAAGGAATTAGATTTGCGAACGTTTGATTGTATTGTCATTTTTTTCCAATTACAGATGAAGTCCGTACAGGAACCTACCGCCAGCTCTTCCATCCTGAACAGCTGATCACTGGAAAGGAAGATGCAGCCAACAACTACGCCCGCGGTCACTATACCATCGGCAAGGAGATCATTGACCTGGTTCTTGACAGGACTCGTAAACTGGTGAGTTTGCTTGCAATTACTACATATTTCAGTTCAGGCATCATCAGTCGCTGAGTAAAGATTAATTGTTTTCCTACAGGCTGACCAGTGCACAGGGCTCCAAGGTTTCCTCATCTTCCACTCCTTTGGAGGAGGAACCGGCTCTGGCTTCACCTCTCTGCTGATGGAGCGTCTCTCTGTCGACTACGGCAAAAAGTCCAAACTGGAGTTTGCCATCTATCCAGCCCCCCAGGTGTCCACGGCAGTGGTGGAGCCCTACAACGCCATCCTGACCACCCACACCACCCTGGAGCACTCTGATTGCGCCTTCATGGTGGACAATGAGGCCATCTATGACATCTGCCGCAGGAACCTGGACATCGAGCGTCCCACCTACACCAACCTCAACAGGCTGATTGGACAGATCGTGTCCTCCATCACCGCCTCCCTGCGCTTTGACGGTGCCTTGAACGTGGACCTGACAGAATTCCAGACTAACCTGGTGCCCTACCCTCGTATCCACTTCCCTCTGGCCACCTACGCCCCAGTTATCTCAGCAGAGAAGGCCTATCATGAGCAGTTATCAGTAGCAGAGATCACCAACGCCTGTTTTGAGCCAGCCAATCAAATGGTGAAATGCGACCCTCGTCACGGCAAGTACATGGCCTGCTGTCTTTTATTCCGAGGCGACGTTGTGCCCAAGGANNGTCAACTCTGCCATTGCCACCATCAAAACAAAGCGCACCATCCAGTTTGTGGACTGGTGTCCCACAGGCTTCAAGGTGGGCATCAACTACCAGCCTCCCACTGTGGTTCCTGGAGGAGACCTGGCCAAGGTGCAGAGGGCCGTGTGCATGCTGAGCAACACCACCGCCATCGCAGAGGCCTGGGCTCGACTCGACCACAAGTTCGACCTGATGTACGCCAAGAGGGCCTTCGTCCACTGGTATGTTGGAGAGGGAATGGAGGAGGGAGAGTTCTCAGAGGCCAGAGAGGACATGGCTGCCCTGGAGAAGGATTACGAAGAGGTGGGCACTGACAGCATCGGGGATGAAGGAGAGGAAGAGGGGGAGGAATATTAAGTTTGAAATAAACAAAACCAACACTGATTAGGTTCTTTTTAGGTGTCAGTATGCTTTGAACAAACTAGGTTGCATGATGTGTCATCCGGCCATGTCTAAAGGGCAAAGTGTTTTGGCTTATAAAAATTAGATAAATTGAACAAATGAGGATGACAGCGCACACTTTGGGTCTCTCCTGAAGGACGTCTTAATGTTGTTTCTCTCTGTTACAGACATACATACATGAAAAGTTATGTCAATCACTGTGTGGAGTGGGCATGATTGATCGACAGTGTGTTTTGGAAAATTACAAAAACTGACGCTAGGTTTCTGACCCTCTTAGACAATTCCATAAGAATTTTGTTTGAAGCATACTGAGGCCTTTTGTTGCCACTCATGTTCATTATCTAATGGTATCCCGTTAGTGAAAAAGTATACAACTTTTAAAGGTTATTTTTCTTTGCGTGAAAACCAACTAGTCTGGGTGGCAGTAACTGTGACATTTAGCTACTGTTAAAATGCAAATTCATGCTCACAGGTGCTAAAATTCCTCTTATTCTTTGCCTCTTTCCAATGCTATGCTGCATAACAACAGAACTCTGTTTTACCATTGTATAGCCACTGTAAGGCTGCACTGTATAACAAGAGAAGTGTTTGATGAATTGAGTGGTATGGAAAACCCTACTGTTTACAAATTCCTCGCCTCCAAGGCAAGGAATAAGGAACTACAGAGTTTTGTTGAGGAATTGTCATTGTTCACATAACATTATTAAAATATCTACTCTACGCTCAACAGACAGTCAGATATTGTCACATTTTATAGGGATATTCTATATTTGACAGATATTTATAAACACGTCAAGCCCTGAATGATCTGCAAAATTCAGAGGAATTCAGTGTCAGAATATCAAATTTTCCTATGTGTCCGTCTTGAAACAATAAACTGAGACATGTTTCAGTTGGTGTACTTTGTTGTCAGTGTCTGATAACACAACACAACCCTCAATCACACAGCTCATGCTTCTTACTTACTTCACCTCCTTGATAAGCACTGAACATTTAAGTCTAATTCCTCCTCACAGCATGTGCCTTACATAACACAAATACCTCAGGATTAAACCTGGATTCTGTCGTGGTGGTAGGAATAGGTTTCAGAGTTCAGTCGTCGTTACTGATGAATAAATGAGAGGTGATAATCTGTTACTGCTGGTTTAACCTTTCATTATTTTAACTATAAGATTTTCTTGATGACAAAATGATCGACAAATGATCCTCTGTATTGAGTGTTAAGTCACTTTTTTTATTGATAGCTTTTGGCACAAACATGTCAGTTATATGCCTTTTATTGGGTTTACTTCATGAATTATAAATGAACTGAATGAATGAATGTGTTGTTGCTGTATGAGTCTTCTTGTCTTGGAGCCAGTGTATTTCTTATCCAGTCATGCTGCCTTCAGGTGCTTCTCTTACATTCTCCCTCCCAGGTTGAGAGATCACATATAAGACTTGGTAAATTATAGTGCCTTTCAGGGGAAACTTAATAAAACAGAGCCTGTAGTAATAGTTTTGCTGGGTATTGTGTTATTCTAAATTCACTGACGTCTCAGTAGTGTTATTTAGATTAGGACATTGTTTTTAGACAAAGGTTGCTGTGTGTTTGCTTCTTGCTTTGTAACAATACCAATAATTGCTGGACTGTTATTTGTCCATATAAAAATGCTTGACAATAACACAGATAAAATCAAACACACTGTTAATTGATATAATTAAAAATAATAAAGCAAACCCTGATATCTCCAGAGCAGTTTGTGCCGCAGGTAATCACCATTATTACATTTAATATTTTGCATTTATGATTACATTCTCTGTATGTTCATGGAGTCATGCAGATTTGTTTGTTTGTTTACAACAATTGGTGTCTTTACATTGTGTTTCCCTGAGGCATCTTTAAATACCCCTCTGGTCTTATTTATTTTTTCTGAAAAGTGTGACTTATTTCTGATAGTTGAATGTAATCAGCAATACAAAAGTCTATAATGATGATTATATAAGGGGCATAAATTGGGACTAGGAACAACCCTGCAAGGTAAAACGATTAAAATTTTCTTCAAATGACGCAGCTAAAATCTAGGAATAGGAATATTTCGGGCCGCACCTGAATGCAGCAGCGCCTAACGTTCGCTCCCGCCGAGAGGAAATTCAAACCGCCGCTTTGGCTCCGCCTCCTTGAAAAAGTATAAATACCACCAGCTCCATTTCCTCTCCTCAGTACTGCCTTCAGCACCCGATTCTTCAACGTCGGCGAGAAGGAGAAACACAGTCAGAAAAATGGTGAGTTATAAGGCCGAAATACATTTAAGGAACTTACTCCCGTTATTAAAATATGGGTAAAAGGAACTTTGTTGCTGCTGTACGAAGAATAGCACGGTTTTTGGTTAAAATGCATTTTTCCTAAGGCTAAATATCTAACATTTATATTTTTAATAGTTAATATATAGCTATAAAATCCGTCTGATTCTGTTAAATTAACCTAAATTTGGTTTTTCTCGGTTGCAGCTTAATCCCGCGTGTATGTGCGTAGCGTTATGTGGCGTGGAACGAGGCCAAACTACTGGCGCAGTTTCAATTAAAATGGGCGATAAAATGACCGTTAAACTTGTCCGTTTTTACCTCATAACGTAACCCACGGCTTACTTATTAAATTAATAGTTTTAATAGCTGGTGGAAGACCGTGCGCCCATGTAACCTATTGTCTTATATAAGTGCACGGACTGATACTGTAACTTCAGATGGGCAGTGAGCTAGAAGACGCCATCAGATAACGCCCTGTCCGTGAACGTTACACAAAGGTAGGGCTTTGCAGTAGTGTGGGGGCAGGGAGGAAACCTCTTCCTGTCTGTATGGATT
>NTHP01000126.1:675479-701118 GCA_003416845.1 Oplegnathus fasciatus
TTGTACAGTACTTGAGTAAATGTACTTAGTTACATTCCAAGTTTTGGGAAAGAAACTATGCAAAAGATCATTAATTGGCAGCTCTACCAATTTGCAAATTTGCAGTTATGCGACAAAAACACAAAAAAAGTATTGTCAGTTTTAGGATATGACACAAAAAAGTCAAACTTCAGCCTCACACAACTTCTAGAAACCTCTAAAAACAAGGCAGACAGCTGCACTAGTGTCAAGTTCTTCAAAGAAGTTGGAATATTTTTGATTTACTGGCGTATTTGTTCACGTTTTAGGAAAAGTACACTTTGAGACTCTAGAATAAATTGTGACAAGAAAAAGGCATCTTGTGGTAGAAATCCCATTAAAGCAATTTCTACATTTAACGGTCCGTATCCATGTGTGCTAGCTGGCTAACAAGCTAATAACTATTTAAAATAAACGACAGTAGCCACCTGTGCAGGTAGTCACGCAGTGTATTTTCTGTTTCAAAAGCCACTTTGGCAGCTCTGATCATCCTCTTCATAAATCTCCATCCTTCCAAGTCATTTGTGTCCATTACTGAGTCCTACGAATCTTATTTCATTTTCTGAAAACAAGTGAAAAATCTGCCAGAAAAGGAAGAAAGAAAAAGGAAGGTCGCTGCACTGGAATCAAGAAAACTGAACCTTGATTTTAGAAAATACTTGGTAAAAACATGTTGATTTGCATTGCAGACAACTTGAAATATTCTTCCTGCACTGGCAGAAAAGACTTTGAAGGCCCATTTATAGAGAAAACTGACTCAGTAAGTGGGAGATTTTTGCAGTGAAGCTGATTTAGCTGCAGGGAGTCATAGAAACAGACTCGGCAATAAGGTGTTTGATTCAATTTCACCAGAAAAACCATGAAAATGACTCAACTCAGAGGTGGCTCCAGCCAGCAGGCTGTCTTTACGTTTCTCAGGGGAAACTCCTCCAGCTTTTCTCTCCCTGTTTCACTCACAAACTTCTTCCTCCACCTAAGGCTAATTAGAGAGAGTAGGTGCTGTGGAGAGCCACCGTCTGGCTCTCGACCCTCCATCACATACAGGGTTTCCTCTGTGGTCACATGCAGCAGCAGCTCCATTTTGTTTTCTGAGAAGGTGTGGTTCTGTCTGAGCAGGATCGCAGCCAACACAGTTTCTGTTCCTTACATCATTACTAAAGGAGCCATTTTAAAGGTTTGTTTCATCGTAAATCATTCCATCACACAGATAGTTTACTATTACGCTTTGTTGTCTAAACGTACTCTGAACATCTCAAATTATTTTAAAAATGTGGCCTTTTCATCCTCTCCTGACCTGGTGAAATGTGTATCCATCCTATTATCACGTCGTCTTTATCCAAATAAATCCAAAGAGTTCAGCCTCCCTTCACCGGCTACCAGATTCAGAATTGATTTTAAAAGGTTAGGCAAAACTAGGGTTGTATTAATTATGCAAATAGAGTGTGAAATAGGAGAAACGCCACAAATGTTGGCCTCATAAATGCCAGCAGAGTCGAATGGACAGTCTCTACGTCATAAAATGATGTACCACTTGTTGAGCTGTTAGGTGTTCAATACTCAGTATTATTGAACAGTGAATCTAACTGGCATAATCATATTTTAATGTCCTCTATGATTTAAATTTTTCTCTTTTGGTATTATCATAGTCTTCTATAATGTCATATTGTGTTCAGGTACATGCTGTATTGAGCTGAAGTGTTGATTAGTGCCATAGTTCTGTACACTATTCCCTGCAAATGTTCTCATGATTTAGGTAATTATTGGTCTATTGACACTTTTTGACATGTTTTGATTCTTGATTATAACAATATAATTCCTACAATCTTCCCGTATGAGCTTCTAGCGTTTCTATTGTGAGTTTTTACTGACGTAAAGTATAAGTTTCCACAAGAGCAACAAAATAGAATCAACAGAAATAACATCAAACAAAAGAGCAAAACATCAGTTAGTAAAAGCGAGGGAATATAAGTGAGTCTTGAGAGGTTTTTAAAAAATAACGTATGAAGTTTATGATCTAATAAAGATATGTCACATCCAGTATTAAAAAAACAGTCCACTATCGGTCTAACGTGTTTTACGTGGTAAAGGTTATATTAAGAAAATCAGGCTGACTCATCATCAGCTCAGAAATTGAACTCCAGCCTGCCATCATCATCATCATCATCATCATCAGTGCCTCTGTGTCTCGCTTTTATCGTCCATTAACTGCCAGATTGAATCCAGTGTCATTTTCATAATGGTGCTGCTGGCATTTGTGGCTGCTGCTGTGCGAGTGTGAGCTCGTCCTCTGGTCTGCAGGCTGACAGAGGATATTTAAGGTGGAATGAGTCAGCCAGCACGGAGCAGAATAAAACCTGCACGGTGCTGCCGAGTGGCAGCAGGGGCAGCGAGGTCGTAACCCTCCTCAGTTCAGTTAACCTTTAAACTTTTAACTTTATACCGACTCACACTAATCACTCTGACTGGAGCTCACTGTGCACTACATGCAGCATTTCAAAGGATTTGATATTCTATACTTTTCTTCCTGACAACAAATCCCATGGAAACACTAAAACCAACAATATGTATCCTACTAACAAGTATTGTGTGTGTATCACAGCCTGATATCTCTTCTTCCTCTGAGCCATAAAAACGATTAAAAACACATCAATGAGCCACACTGGGTGACATGTTCCTTCATCAGCATGAACACACACACTGTAGTTTATTTTGACTCAGTCCCACATACACCGTCCTGCTGCCCCAAATACTCACTAGAGCACCAAATGTGGATTCATACTCCGCTGAAAATAGTCCCCAACGAATGCACTACTTCCTCCCGTTTGTTTGATAAAAACTACAGTGAGCAGCTGTTTTAGGAAATGACTGAGACTTTTTTTAAATGAAACTATATATTTGTGAGGAGTTTTTAAAGATTTACATCTTCAGCGGGAACCAATGGGCCACAGACAGGAAGTCAGAAAGGGAAACAGGGTTGTTAAAACAAACATTTCACTGTTTTTGTAAATTCATGATTATTTTTAATTTATTTTTCTTATCTTCCAGTCCAAGACTGTTGCACTTCAGTATAAATCTCTGTCTCAAGATGTTTTTTCTGTTATCCTGTCCTTGCCACAGTCTCACCTATGGCAGTCTTTGTCTTCCCCATACAGACGCAGAATAATAGAATAAAGTTAATACAACTTTACGAGCACAGGTAATGCTTATTTTCCACAGTGCGCCTTTGCAACAAACAAGCATCCTCATTTTATACATGTAATTTTATGCAGAGATGTGTGGAAATGTCTCATACTTTTTATTTTATTTATATAGCCCAATATCACAAATCACAATTTGCCTCAAGGGTTTTTACAATCTGTACAGCATACGACACCCTCTGTTCTTAGACCCTCGACTCAGATGAGGAAAAACTCCCCCCCAAAAAAACCCTAACAGGGAAAAAAAATGGAAGAAACTATCAGGAAGAGCAACAGAGGAAGGATCCCTCTCCCGGTCGAGATGTCAAGTGTACAGAAAAACGATAATATCACAATGTATACAACTTGTAATATTGTGCAATAATTTTCCATTTTCCATGTTTTGCATATAATGCAGCATTTAGGGCAAATCTATATTGTTTCCTGTACTACAGCAAGACAACAATATGAAGAATATTAAATGGGCACTATTTTTTTTTTTTTGCTCTTAGTCCTGCCTTGGTCTCAAGCTTGTTTGGATTCAGTCTTGACTTGGACTCGACCCCCATTTGGACCCCATCGATTATGAAACTGCACAGACTTGGATTTGTCTCAAGTGGTCTTGAGTAGAGACATGTTTGGAGACATGTTTGCCAAAGAAACTTGAGACTTTAATTCACCCACTCAGGGCTGCAGGTGATGATTTTCTATCATCAGTGACAAACCTATCATCTATTCAGTCCATTAATTGATTAATTGTTTTTTCTTCTTCTATAAGCTTTTAAAAGCAGCCACGTTAACAGTCCAACTAGGCTCTAATGTTCCTGACAATATGAGCTGTAACACCATCGCTATGAATTCTAATACTGAGTTCTACAAGAAAATTTTAAATCCCTGTGAAAACATCATAACAATACAAATAAAACTGCCATTAAAATCACTGTAAACTCAACAGGCACACACTGAGTTCCTGTTAGAGTATCATAGAGCATTAAAATACCATTAGGTATTATAAATTGGCTATAAACAGATAATACTCTTAATAATCCCTGCAGGAATCCCTTTTTTTGATATTTACAGCTCTAACATGGTGGGATCAGAAGGATTTAATATTCTCGGCTGTTCGCTCTCCGTGGTGCTGAAACACTGTGTTTGGTGCATCAAGGAGAAAGGAAGCCATTGTAATAACGGTGAGCAGACGGAGCTGAGAGGTCAGTCATGAGTCATAACTGTGACTACCATGTCCTATAATGTTGCTTTAATATTCCTGTGGGGATTTATAGTTTGCCTGCGGTACTAAATGACAAACTGTAAGTTTAGTTTGTAACGGCAGCAAGAGTGTCATGCTCATTCACAATTTGATGGCCTTAGAAAATACTCAAAGTCTATTATTATATTCTACCTCTGTGAGAACGCTTTCCATTATAATTTGGAAACAAAAATCAAGTTTCAGTATTTCTTTCTTCATGTCTAACTGCCCAGTAAACACAAACCCCCAGGTGAGTCTTTAAGTGATTATAGCCGACAGTATAAGGTCATTATTGATAGGCTTTAGTTCTGGGCTTTATGCCTACGTTATGTATCATTTAATTAGCTGCAGAAAATACTGCAAAGAAGCAGTTTTAAGAGCTGCATTAATTGTTGTTTTTGTTTGAGTGTGTGCATCATGAAAATAATTATATTAAAGCCCACTAAAAATCTTGTTGAAATCTCCCACTCTCTACCTCTCCATTTTATTGATACGAACATGCTTTACTCACAAACACTGAACCTGTAGGATCTCACCACCCCGATCAGTATCAGTATTATTATTTATCAGCTGTCAGTTATAAAAACTGAACTGCAGCTTGCTAAAATATTAAGATTTTATAGCAACCTTATAAGTCAATTGCTGAATTAATTGCATTATAATGTTCTATAATATCGCCATAATCTTCCTTATTGGGGTGTAGTGCCTCTGTGGTACCCAATAATGAAATCATATTGAGCTCAAGGCCACGGATGGATTACTGAATGGGCTTATCAGGCAAAGGCCCAGGGCCCAAAAGGGGTCGGGTCAGGGGGCCCCAAAGCCAGAGCCTCTGTTTGAACTCACTTTTAGTGCCATTTCTTGTTGGAAAGTCACAGAGCTCAGTAAAAAGTAGGGATGTCCTTACAAAAACTTTACAGGAGAAAGGGTCCCTGCAGAAAATGAGCGTGTCGTTACTTAATATTGAGTATTTTATTAATTTTTCCCCACATAATACATCTGTACAGAGTGTACTCAGGCTACAGTAAGTCTGCATTAAAATTGGGAGAGCAATTTTATAGCTTTAAAATGATATATATTATATATATGTCTGTGGAGGGCGGTGTGGATGTGCTGTCACAGGAAAGATTTATTCAGCTTCTCTTCATCTCCAGCGTGAAGGAAATACTGGAGCTCACTTACAGTACAGCAGAGCTTTGAAGTCAAGTTTAACCTACAAAACAGCAAGAAAGTGGGGTTACTCTAGTAGTTAGGGAAGGGGGTGGGGGTGATGATGATGATATCTATGGAATGGTGTTTGCTTCCTACAATATGGTTATAGAATAAAGTACAATATTAATATTCATAGTGTCTCTGACACTCAATAGCATGTTAACAGTGAACAAAATTGACTTTCCGTATTATTCTATAGGGATTTATGTCTATTGACATTATAACACTTTTGTATTTCCTATAATCTTCCTGCAGGTGCACGAGTGTTATTGTGAGTTTTTTACTGGCATCATTTAGCTTCATGGTACATTTACTTCCTCTGTAATCACGAAAATATCCGTACACTGTATTTAAGAGTATTTTTGCAGTAGTGTTTGTATTGTAGACATTTAAAATCATACACAGGGCCGCTGTAGGTCATTTCCATTGTGTTAATATTTCCTCACAGCTGCAGCAAATAGATGACTTTCTATTGCATGATCTTATATACAGGCTCAGATTAACACTCAACACAACAAACCATCTCTCTCTTTCTCTCTCTCTGGCTGCATGTCTCACCAGGGTCTCTCCCTCTCTCCTGCTGTTTGCTTGTGTGTTTGTTGTTGTCGTTGCAGACTGAACAACAAAATGATTCACTCGGGCGGCCAGACACATCCGAGCTGACCCGCGGTCGGAGCATTTGCGTCAGTGACGCTATTCAGCACCGGTGTAAACAGATCAGAGGCAGACGAGCCGAGCCGAGCCGAGCCGAGCAGGAAATGCAAAGATATAGGATGAAGTCTGGCAGGTTAGATGCTCTTAATGCTCCATATCTGCTGCACAAAAAGGCTAAACTGACCATAGATTTTACAGGGATCTAAAACCAAAATAAAACTCACTACCGGGTTATTATAGGAATATTATGACCAATCGATTTCCTCCTTTATTATAAGGATCAACACTCGAGTTTAGTCCAGAACATATGGGAGCATCGAGCAACTTAAAGCCTACATTTTCTACAAATCCCGCAGCACATTTTAGAGAAATACAAGCAAAATATCACAGGAAAAACTGTAGATTTTATAAAATCTTTAAGAAATGTTGTGAAGAAGATAAAAACAGTAACATAAAGCGCCATAAGGTCACTCCAAACTCGCTGCTAAGTATAACAGTTACTATAGGAACACGGCAACAGGGACTTGTCATCGGGGAAGTCGTGATTTACGCGCCGCCCTACCGCCTGGATGCAGCGAGTTCATTAAAAGGGAAGTGCATCCGTCTCCATCAGTGCTGGACCAGGTCTGATGCGTCTTACCGTGTCGGGCGGCCGCGCAGAGCCGGCAGGAGGCGGTGAGGAGGAGGCACAGAGCTGCCCAGAGCCGCGGAGACCTCATGGTACATCCAACATCCACCGGAGCGAGGAGGGGAGAGCGGCCGCTGCTGCTGCACTTCTACCAGCTCTCCATCTCTGAGGAGAGGCTGCTGCTGCTGCTGCTGCTGCTGCACAGGACTGATGGAGAGGAAGTGTGTGAGCATGAGGGTGTGAGTGTGTGTGTGTGTGTGTGTGTGTGTGAGAGAGAGAGAGAGAGAGAGAGAGAGACGGGTTGGTTAGAAAGCCAGGGCCACAGGAGGCGCCACACTGCAAGAAATGTTTCAAGACTTGAGCTGAGCAGATGAAAAAAACTGCTAAATAACTTAATCTAGAATAACGCCAGTGGTGGAACACACAGATCCTTTACTTAAGAAAAAGTACCAATAATGTAAAAATACTCCATTACAAGTAAAAGTCCTTCATTCAAAAGTAGTACAGAAGTATTTCCAGAAAAGTGGAGTTAATAGTGCAAAATGTGGAGCTGAAGTAGAAAGTACAGTACAAGTACCTCAGAATTGTAGTTAATTGAAGTACTTTCCACCACTGAATAACATAAACTCCTACTTTTACTCATACTACTTCAACTTCTGATTAAAACACTAACTATCACCATGCATCAGTGTCCAACAGGCTTATAAGAATGTAATGGTGCAGCTGCAGGTGGAAAACTGTTCCTGTACATATTCAGGTGATGAAGTGTTTTTAAACCAGCATACTTTAATCAGCATGAATGGACAGGATGAGGGCCTTCAAGTGGGTCCAGTGTCGAGGCCCGGTGCCAAGTTTTCAGACTTTTATTATTTCAGCAGATATTCTGCTCACATGTAAACATATTCCTAAACTGATCTGTGTTTAATCAAATTATCACACAGCAAACCTGGGGCCATGTAATGTTCCTGCATGTATTAATGATGTACACATGAAACAGAGAGGGGGAGGATCGAGGGGTAACTGACTCTGTGGCTCGTTCTTGTATTTTTTTATTTTTATATAAATACTACAGAATAAATATTTCTTCCTGCTGTTCACTGCTACAACTATGACTTTTATCCCAGTTCGTACGATTACAGCTGCTGCTACCTGCACGTTTGGCCTGTTATTAGCCCACCACTGCTGTTGTTTCTACCAGAACCTTTTCTCACTACTCTTGATGTTAACACTGATATGATTCCTCCTGCCTTTGCTTCAGTTTATTACTGAAGAAGATCAAGGTGTGTGTGAAAGTTAGAAAAACAGTGAATATAAAATGATAATTTTAAATTCAGACTTTAATTCCAGGTTTATCTCAAAACTCTTATAACTCAACACCACGGCTTCATTAAGCAAATGGTGGATAAAGGTTTAATATGCAAGATAGCTTTTTTAGTTTAGAATTTGGTTGTACTTTAGTTTTGTTATTTTCATCATGCACTTTTGTTTTACTTGCATTTAATTATATCTTTTTAAACAGAATATGTACTTAACACTGACAGTGTAACTTAAAAGTCAAGTCTACATGTCTGCGTGAAAACAGGCATTTCTTGCAGTGGGGAGGACCTCCTGTCTGTCACTGCATCATGACTCATGTGGATCAGAAGTTCATCTCATTCTGCCAAAAAACTGTCCAGACACCTGGCAGAGCGGCACATCTGGCTCCTAACAGTGTTTTATTAAAAGTGAGGAGGAGCAGCTTCTCCTGCTGGATGAAACCTTCCACATTTACCATCAAATGTATATTAACCAAACATGAGTTGAGAAATGACAAAGAAATTTTCAATATTTTATTTTTTTCTAAACAACTTCAGTTCATAAGAAAGATCAAGAAGTGCTTATGTGCTGTAATGCGCATTTGATTTTCCTCATTGGGGTTACAATTACAGCGTGTTGGGGTTTATAGAAGAGTACAACATCGCCCACAACTAAGAAATCAGTTCTTAAGAAAGGATTTGTCATTTTCAACATGAACACGAGTCTAGATTTACACTATTTCTGATGTTAATATTCTTTGCATCAGTGTGTGTTGAATCCTGGATGTGCATCAAAAGTAAATGCAACCACGTGTTGAAAATGACACGCGAGATCCTTTGTTTCCATCAGTTACGGTTCTTCACGGCTCTAGTCGACGACCAGCGTGCTCCTCACTGTGGGGAACAACTCGAAGAAACCCTGCAGGAGGAAGCAGACAGGAAGTGGGCGCGTGGTTTAAAACACTGCAGTGAAATAAAAAGAAAATGGAGAAAATGGCAAATATATGCAGGGGAGGAGAAAAAAAACAAATCAGAGCTTAAAAACAAAGAACTGGTGACTCATCTGGAGAAATTTACACAGAGTCAAAAGCTGAGTATTTTATTCCTGAGTCACTCAAAGCTCACAGACACCCGACAAGAGATGTGACAAAAATCATGTGTGATGAGTGAAGTGTGAGGAAATACCAGCCGGGAAGAAGACGGTAAAAATGTTATTGTTGATCACAACTCGCATATTCTGATGTGAACACACAACAGCGATGTTTCAGCTGCTGTTTGTGAGTTTGATTTCTTAAATCTAAATTTTTTTACATGCGTTTCCTGAAGCAGAACTTAAAAGTTGCTTGGTGGAGTTTTCTTCAATGCTTCTCATCCTCGTTTTTGTTTGCATCCTTGTTTACTTGCAAGCAGTCTTCTCCGCTGCATTTGTTGGCACATTGCTACATTTCTTTGCGTGTTACCGCCGCCATCTTTCAGTCAGTGGAATACAGTGAAACCAGTAGCAGGCAGTGTTGCAATCAGAAACTCAAAGGGTACCTTTAAGAACAGGTACACATTAAGGGCTTCTTAACAACACAACAGTATATCTGCATTTACTGATCATTTTTTTGATTAATTGTTTTGATAATTGTTTAATCTATAAATTATTAGAAAACACTGAAACAAGTTCCCAGAGCCAAAGTTGACCTCCTCAAATGTCTCATTTTGTCACAACAACAGAGCAAAACCCAAAAATATTCAGTTTACAATGAAATCCTCACATTTGAGAAGCTGGAAACAGAGAATGTTTTAATCTAAATGGTCAAAAATGTTGTTATTGATATGTCGATTATTTTCTGTCCATCAACTAACCGTTTCAGCTCTACCCAACAGTAGTAAATGTTTAAAAGTAAAGAAGTCAAATAAAACTTTATGAAGGTGTTAGAGTCGTGTTGATTCAACTCTTTGGTCATTTTGGAGGAGTTATAATATATATATAACACATCAAATATCCGAATAAGAGGGTGGAGAACGTATACAGGAGAAATCCAATGTTTTAGTCATTGTTTGGAGTAAAAAACCTCCACAATCAGAGCGCAAAATGAGAACAACTGCTTTATAAACTAATTTTGCTCCCATTCTACTGCACAATTCAAGATTACTTTTTTCAGAAGAAAAAAAAAAAGTGACATTATACAGCTGCTAGTCCTGAAATATGAAAAACAAGCATCCCTCTACTGAGAGAGAAGGCATGTTTGTTTCACAGACGGGGGTTACCTTGAAGAGGGTGGTGCTCTGCAGGACGCTGGAGGTGCAGCACATCTCTCTGATGGAGTGCATGGAGAGCTGTGGCGCTCCGATGTCCACCACAGGGACCCCGAGGCGGGCGGCCAGGATGGGTCCGATGGTGGTTCCACACGGGCTGTCATTACGGACCATCACATCCTGCAGGAGGAAGGATTACAGGTCAAACTGTTAGAAAATGATTAAAAATTAAAAGAATAAAAACATCTTTTTCACATCTGGAAGATTTTCTTCTTCTTCTTTTATTCCAGGAAAGATCTATCTGCCTCCTAGTGGTCGTTAGGAGGCACTGCAGTGTCTACAAACGGCCAACAGGGATCAGTCATTTCCTCTCTGATGATATTAACAGCGCTAAAGTGTGTAGAGAGCACCTCTTGCTGTCTTCAGGTCATGTTGGAAACATTGCAATTATGAAATGAGACCATGTCAATGCCACAAAAGTGTCACGATTAAAAGTCAGAATCCCTCAAGTCAGGTCAACTCTAATTAGCTCAGTAAGTCAAACCAGGGGCCGTATTCACAAACATTCTGAGAATCCTCTCAGAGAGCTCCTAACTTAGCCTAAAAATTTCTAGCAAGGAGTCCGAGCTTAGAAGTGATTTAGGAAAATTCTCAGAGCAACTCTGAGCGAGGAAGGGACAGAAACTTTGACCTTAATGAGGAGGTGTGGTTGACCCCATTGCTAGGTATGACACATTCCTTTAAAAGGTGTGATTGGTTGATCAAAAAACAAGAAATACAAACGCACTCTTAGTGATAATGGACACAGAGCGGGCAGTGAAATCAATAGTTGATAGTTGTTATATTTATTTGCTTACGTTTATTTACCATGCTGGTGATTTTAGTACTTAATCTATAAAATATTAACGGGGGAAAATGGCTCAGCTTTCATCAGTTGTGATCGCTGCAGTCTTATAAGTATCGGCGTTGGTTGGCACGTAAATCTACCATAAACCAGCGAAAGTCAGAAACTGGACAGACGAACATTATTAGTTCAATTAGTTGACGAGCGTAAAACCATTTTAAGAGGAAGATTCGGCCCTGGTGTTACAGCACAAGCCAAGAGGCAGGTGGGAGAAGAGCGCAGCAGATTAACGCCTCATTCCCTCTGGTCGTGCGCACCAGTGAGGAGTGCGTAAAGCGGTGGGATGTGTCGCAGTCTAAAGCGAGAGGGATGTCAAACGGGATGGCTGCCAAATATCAAAATAAATTAGTGTAAATACGTAAATAAATTAGTTGTGATCACTTTCATTTCTGGCGTTATTGTGTTGGGTGGGAGATGTGAGCGCATCTCTAATGAGATCGACCACAAACATGATCCCTGCACGATCTAATCTGTAGCGTTTCATTAACTCACTGTCATTCAGCGTTTGGAGAATATTTCTCCTACATTTTTGTCTTTCCGCCATTTTCTCCTCTGCTTAAGAAACTCTTAAGTCTCTTAAAGTCCTCCTCCCTGCTCCTAACAGTTTTCCACCTTAGGAGCTCTCTTCAGGGCTCAGATGCTTTGTGAATAACTTTTATCTTTACCAGGATCTACTCTTAACTTTAAAGGGAAATTCTTAGAAAACGTCATAATTCTAAGAATTTTCTTAGAATTTCGTCACTAAGAGCAACTCTTAGTACCAGGAAGCTTTATGAATATGGCCCCTGGGTTGTATATTTTCTACTGTGTGCTACTTGAGTTCCTTCTTTAGCTTTTAATCTTGTGTTGACCAGTTTTTGTCTTCTACCTGCTTTCTCTTGTTGTCTGCTTTATTTGTTATTTTAATGGCTAACACTGTCACATTTACAATAATGTAGTGTAGATCAATGAGCAGTGCTCTTTTAAAAAATAAAAACATAAAATCAAATAAAAAGTGCATCTTGTGTTCTTAATTTTGTTACAGCGACACAAAAAGCTTCTTTCCTGTCAAAGAATCAGATCATGTAAAATAAAGTCATTCTATGATTTTATGGGAAATGTGGTCTCTTATAGATATTGATGAAGAAAAATCTTTGCTTTGTGACTTTTTATCCATTTCTGACTCTCTGCAGCCCTGAAAATAGAGATGTGTTTCTTGTCTTTCCACCACATGTGTTTTATAATTACAGTTAATTAATTGTTTTTGTCCCTGACTCTTTATTTCACACATGAATTCTTTTCTTTTCCTCTCCATGTCGCCCCAGAGCAGCCCGGCATGTTGCTAGGAGATCTGTGTTCGCCGCCGAGTGACTCAAGACACACAGAGAAATGAGAAGCAGCTGAGCCTCTGTCTGCAAACAATTCATCTATAATCACACACACACAGACTGTACCTGCAGAGGCACGCCGACCTTGCTGGCGACCTCTCTGACGACGGAGGCGGTGACGGCCGTAGTGGCGTAGCGCTGGTTGCTGTTGAACTTGATCACTGGGCCCTGAAGGGAAAATGATACGGATATATGTGAATATTAAATTTATTAATATTATATTCATTGACAGAGTTTTACATACTGTGGCCAGGGCGTAAAATTACAGAGTGCCTGAAAAAAAATCAAATACGGCTGCAATTAATCTTTTTTTTATATCTTTTGATTCATGTATTGAGTTTGGTTGATGCATATAGTTTATGAAACAGTCGGAAATACTGATTAATTCTTATCACAAAGCCTAAAAAGATCTAAAAACTATTAATCTAGTGCCACTGGAAACCAAAAAACCCAAAGAATGCAGGCAGGTCTTTGTATTTGTGAAGCCAAAACCAAAAAATATTTGGTATTTTTAGAATATATAAGATTGGAAGCCACTTTATGAAAGTTAGTGGTCAGTAAAGCACACAAGAGACATAAACTGCAGGCAGCACAAGCAACTGATTAGTTTTATTGTTACCACAAAATCTACTGTAACTAAAGTGCTACTGGAAAAAATAACTAAAATCAAGCTTTATAAACAGTATTTGGGACAGTTCAATCTAATAAAGATCTTTAAACGTGCTGCACTTCAATGAAGGAGATAAAAAGCAGGTTGGCGTGTTTGTATTTTGTTCTTTTTAGATGAATGAATAAATAAACAAATCTCTTCACCTTGTGGAAAGCTGGTCGATGGTTCTCCTCGTGTTTCTCCCTGAGAAGAAAATCATCAAGAAATGCCCAAGCTGAAGTAAATAATACAAAGTTCAATGCACACACTTTCTTTTATTTTGATTGACAGTGACTCAGCAGTAAAAACTCTCCTCTTTCAACATCTACTGCTACAATAACAGAGCATCTCCTGTGTTTATTGTCTATGTCTGTGCTGATACTGACTGGTAGTTGGGGTGCACAGCGTGCGCCATGTCAGCGCTGATCATGAAGGAGAGCGGCGCAGCCTGCTGGAAGGCGGTGAGGTTGGAGGCGGAGGCGGCGAGGCGGCTGAGGATGAGCTCCGTCAGGTTGGACTGAGCGCCCTGAGCGCTCTCTGATCCCACCTACAGGACACACACCACATTCTGTCACTGAAACTCATAAAAGAAAATACAGATGGTTTTGTGAAGTGTTTCTACTACATGATTATTTTCATTATTGATTAATCTATTGATTTTTTTTTGACTGTTTAGTCTACAAAAAGCAACACTTTCAAATGTCTTATTTTGTTCCAGCAACAGTCCAAAACCCAAACATGTTCAGTTTACAATGATATAAAACAGAGAAAAGCAGCAAATCCTCATATCTGAGAAGCTGGAACAAGAGAACGTTTGACATTTTCTGTGATAAATTACCTGAATGATTAACTAGTACATTCATTTTCTGTGGATTCACGAATTGTTTAATCATTTCAGTTTCAACAGCTCTTAAGTTAAATATCTAATTTTTTAAGGCTTTGCCCCAACTCTCCCCTGAAACCTTCACCTTTTGTCAACTTGGAGTGCCACAGCATAACAGCTACAGTGGTGATGGTAAACTGACTCGACTACCGTCTTGTCATTACAAGCTGATAGACTAATGGGAACCACATAATAAGATTAAAAGGCCCATCATTTTTTCGTCTTCTCCTTGTGTTTCGACTTTAAATCTCATCCATTTTAAGGGAAAATAACTTTTCTGCTCAGTTTAAAGTCTGTTCATGTGAAGCGTTTAATGACAAACTGCACATTAATGATGATTTCTTGTGTGATTTGACTGGCTATACGTGTTTTCCACAAGCTGTTTTCAGCCCCAGGATCACCCATCACTGGGACTTCTGAGTAAACCACTGAATCGGCTGTGTGTGAAAAACCCAAAACAACAGCTGTCTGGGAGACACTAGACACAGCACACCGAGCACCAACTGTTCCTCATCAGGGAGATCTCCCAAACTGGTTCAGTTTCCATCTCACTCACCTCCTCGTTGTCGTACAGTGTGATCATGCGGACGTTGGGATCTTTGGACAGAGAGTCTCCTGAGCAGGACTCCATCAGCCCCTGAGAGACAGCAAAGTCAGACAGGGACAAAGAAGTAAGGGCATGAAAAGCAGAGAAGCCTTCTTAATTAAATAAGACAGAGGACTGTGGTCTTCTTCATAAGGTGGCTCAGTGTGACTCAGAACCTCACTGTGTTTTGTGAACACAAGATATGACAAAAAAACTTGGAGAAAGTCTTTGTGAACACACAAACTAGGAGCTACATTAAAGCTACAGAAGTTTCAGTTGTTAAAAACTGCTGCTGAATTCATTTAATTGAATGTTTTTTGACTTGTGCGCTTTTTTGTTTGAGCAAAACTAACCGGCAATTATTTTCAGTTTTTGGACTTTAGCCGATGTTCATCCAGAGAACCTCAAAGTTGATTTAACACAGAGTCCCATTCAGGAACAAGAGAAGAACGCAGACATCCTCAAGTTTTTATGAAACAGGGGGTGAAGGTTAAAACAAGAAAACAGACTAAAGAACTAGTAAAAACAAAGAAGGAAACAAAGAAGAAAGTAAATCATGTTGGACAAAAGAAGAGTGCGAGTTCTCTGACAGTAAAGATAAAAATATTCCTGACCTGCAGGGCGCAGTAGCAGCTGTGGAGGTTGTCCAGACGAGGAGAGTAAATGAACTCTTCATACACGCCTCCCAACGCCTGCAGAGAGAAGAGAAGAAGAACATGACGAACAGAAATACAAGACATACGGGGTCGGTAATCTTCTTCTAGTTTGTTGTAACATCTGATGAATAAAATATGATTCCAATACCAAAGAACACACAGGATGAATGAAAAGTATTAGGACCGACCACTTATACATTTTTAGCTAAGATAATCTTTCTTGTTATTTTATCTTTATTTTCCATTTCTTGTGCTGCTGAAAGTCTTAAGTTTTCTTTCTGTTGATGAATAAAGTCTCATCTTTATCTTAAATAAAATAAAACAAAATAGGTTGTTCTCTCACTATGTTGTTTTATTTCAAATGTAATTTCACATTTTGTTGTCGTGAAATGATCATTCTCGCTCAAAGATGTCAGCCTAAACACGTTTTAATATCGATCTACTAATAACACAGTAAATACACTTCGCCCTGATTTATCAATTCCTCAAATTTTCATGTGTCTCGGCCACACTTGGTACATGCATGACTTTTCCACTTCAACAATAAAAGCAAGTGAGAAGACTCTGGATTTTAACAACTATGCATCTGTTTGTCCTCCACAATTATTCATTAAATACAAGATCAAAATACAAACTCCCAACAAGTTTTCCTAGATTTTGTGCCAGTGCAACACGCTTTTCATTATTCATTAACATACGAGAATCTGCTGCTTTGGGGGTTAAATTGAATTATTACAAGTGACAGGAAGTCAATGGTTTACTTGCAGACTTACCGCAGGCTGAGTGTCGGTCAGACAGAGCTCAAAGTCCAGCAGGGCTTCAGGCTTGACGCCCAGCTCTGAACACAGAACCTTCACCAGCGCTGGGTGGTGTTTCTCTGCCTGAGGACGGAAGGTACAACACAGCACCTTTTATTCTGAAATCAATCACTTTTCCCCATTTCCTCACTTGATTTGACAACCTTTGTTGGTGTTTATAATGTAAGCTAAAAGAAGATGAGTACTGTCACTAATTATCGTAGAAAAGAAATACCAGCTTTTTCATAAATTTCATTATTTGATCACTTGTTCTTTTTTTATAACTTTTCAAGGCCTGGAAATTCCATATTTTCCCAGCTTTTGCATATATAACTTTTAAGTTACAAATACTTCTGGTGTAAATTTGGCAGAAAAACAGCCACAAATTGGTGTTTCTCCCTCTCTAATGTTGTCAAAAGCAAAATTATTCTGGGGATTATGGGGCCATGTGACCTGTGGGAAGAAGTAGCAAAACATTAAGGATAAGAGAAGAGCAGGCAAGATTTTTGCTGTATGTCATGACAAGTGTTTTAAAGTTGTAGATGCCATGTTATGTTGTTATCCAAATGTCAGAATATCAGATGTGTCTGTTTTACCGTGTTGGTGGCGCAGGTGGCATCTCCGGAGGATGCAGAGCCCGTCTCCAGCTCCTCCTGAACGGCGGTGGCGATGATGGGCACTCTGAGACATCAACACACACGCACACATCACTGTTTTGGCAAACTTCACAGTCAAACTGAGCTATGAAACGTATCTCAACAATGTGAGGATAGTGATTCACATTTTGTGTCTCAATTTCTATTAAACTTCCAATATTAGTCTAATAATAAGCTGGTCCAATCTTGTGATGCTTTTCTCCCTGCTTTTTATTCACGTAAGATCCGTTTTTCCTAGTTTGATTTTGTAATATTTTAGCTTTCATGTTTGTATTCTTTTCATCCCTTATGTGTATCTGAACTCTGCAAGTACAACATTCTGTAATGACATCCCCTAAACTGCTGTGTTTTGGTACTGACAGGTGGTTTTCCTTGTTTGGGCCAAAGGAGTCGTTGATGTCCCTCTGCAAGTGGATGGCCAGGTGAGGGATCCTGAGCAGAGGCCTGGACACATGAACCAGCCGGTGAACCAGCTTGCTGTCACTCTGTAGGAGGACAACGCACACACACACGATGAGGAGGTGGGAAACGTCTGCTATGATCACTAAATAATGCCAAGAATTTGTCCCGTCTTGGGTCTGTCTGCTATCAGTTAACATATTGGAACCTCATATATCAACGGGAGACTCTGCATTTGTGTGACGGCATAGTGCCTGAATAACATTGTGACTGAATACTGAATGTGTACTTGTATTATCAAATATATAGCCTGCTGTTATGGCTCATCATATTTGTTTTTTCACAGATTTTCGCTGAAAAATACCAACATTTTACAAGAAAAAGAGGATTTTATATGTCAACAGATCAAACGGCTGAAGCATTTCTTCCTGCCATCGGAGAAAGAACCAATAACTACTAAAACTACAAGATTTTAAACTGAAAATGGTATTTCTATATCCTATTTTCATCTAATTTTAACCTGGGTTTCTATGTAAGAGAAAATTAAAACCGTCTCACAAAATACTTCAGTGCCAGTACATAAAATAGTGCAGATTTTACAGTAATTGTGGTAAAACTGCAAATGTATGTCCTACAGAAACAGTCCTGACAATAACAGTAATCCTGGTACCTTGACCATAACACGGCCAGCGATGGTCAGGTCACGGTCAAACCAGGTGTTCCAGATGCCGCCGCCATAGCACTCCACCCCGACCTGCAGACAGCCCTGCTTCGTCCTCTTAGACCTCGGCTTCACCTGAAACACAGAGACAATCTAATCTAATTATCTCATAAACACACGTCTGATTTACTGAATGCCTAAAACACCACAATCTATAATGTAGCTCCTATGTGTTGGTCAAATATTAAACATGTTCACTGAGTTTCATCTTCTATGTTAGATGCTGAAAGCTCTGAAATCTCAGATTTCAGGACAATTACTTTTATTTTTCACTTTTTTGCATCAAAGCACAGCCATTTAAGACGGCAGATGCCATTCTTCAGCGTGCCTTCGTCTAATATAACCTGTGAGAGACACGACACAACATGCTGTGACAGGAGGCCAAACACCAGAGGGAGAAACTTTTACAACACATTAATAATAAAAACTGTAAGCGCATCTTCTCTCTCACATCTGCAGATTTACATACTAGTAGAACAGTGTTCTGACTGCTTTCTAGGGATGTAAGAAAGGTCAAGAGGCAGATTGTGATTGACAGGTGGAAGTGGGCGGGCTCTCACCCGGAGGCAAGGGCTGTCTGTGTGGGCTCCGATCATGGAGAAGCCGTTTCCTGGCAGGTAGCGTCCGCCCACAGCAAAGGCAATGAGGCTGGAGAAGTTCCTGGTCACAAAATACTGAAAAGAGAGATGATGGAATTCAAATATTATGGATTATTCAACAAACAGCATGTGCAAATATTCCATTCAACACTCAAAAATGTTTAAAATTGTTTAATTTCCATGTACACTTTGAAGGTACCAGAAACTTCAACTTTGACTTTTATATACTGATGTTTAAAAAAAGAAACTGTATCACATTTCACACCTAGCTGAAGCTGGCTGGAGAAAAAACTGTCAAACTGACTCCAACATTTAAGAAACCAACCAGCTCGTGTGGCACTTTACTCCCCTGAACTCTTGCAGAAGACCATTAACCCTGACTGACCTTGCTGGACGGCTTAATGTCCCACTGCTCCGTCTCCTTCAGCTCAATGAAGCCCGCCGCCAACAGACGCCGCCTGCATTCTTCAACCACTACAGGGACGACAAGAAGAGAAAAAATGATGCTGGATTTTTCTGCCAGCAACGTTTCTGTTCACTGCCGGCTTTTATTGGGTTTTGTAAAAGTCAGAGTGATTTTTCACTGAAGCTTGAACTAGTTCCACCAGTCTGGCTCTGTGTTAATAAAATGAATTTGATCTTGTTACCATCTTTCATGATTTTCAGCTTTTCAACACTGACTGTGAAAAACTGAGTCTCCTCTGACTGTTCAACACTAGATTATGGCTTTCCCCGTCTCCACATGAGGCAGTTCCTGACACCCAAAGAAGCTTTTCTTCTCTTCTTTTCCATTTAAATGTTTTATTATGTATTCTTTCTTTTCTGTGTGCAGTAGCCTGCTGTCTTATTATTAGCTTTAAAGTAAAAAACATATGTTTTAAAGTGAGAAAAGAAAGGAAAGTGTGCTGTAAAAATTGAAAAAAAAAATATGAAAAAGCTACAAATTTAGACTTGGGCTGCGACCAAATATTTATCAAATATGATCCATAAAACCATAAAATTAAAACCTAAAATACCTTATCAGGGTTTTTTCTTTCATCCCTGAATAGATGTTTCTGCACACCAATAATACGGTATATCCAAGCACTCCAGTAACTTGTTTAAACTTTAACTAGTTTGTATAATGGACAAAAAATCTTTCAGTCAGTTACAAGTTACATCCATTATTGTACAAATAACATTTTACATAGCAGCAATTTATACCACATTTAAGTATGCTTATAAGAATCATGTCTTATTGTTAATTATGTGACTATCAAGTTGTAAAAGACGTACTCACAGGGTTTTGTATAATGTAGTATACAGTATGTAGTATAATGTGGTATGCTGGACAAATTCTGAAAATGTGCTTTTAGTGTCAGCAACACAGACTGTATATAAGATATATAGTTTGTTATATACAGTCTATGGTAGTCATGCACCACTGCTGTTAACTACTGTAATGAAGTAACTTTGAGGCTTTTCCATTTCTTTCACACATAAGTTTATGGGTTTGCTTTTCTATATTTATCATTTTTCCTTCATTTCAATCTTATAGTTTAACCAATTTCCCATTTGATCATTTGTTGTTACATATTAAGAACGTCCTCCAGAGTTTGTTGGAAAACAATTTCACATATATGTAATATACAAATGAAGGTTGTTTTTTATTGTTTTCATCCTCATTTGCAGCACACTCTGTAGGGTGCCGGAGGTCACAGTGCAAAGGTTGGAGACATTATGAAATATCTGTTTCATCTTTATCTTATCTCAAGCTCAAAGTCGTCCATTAACCTGAGCAGCGTCTCGACTTGGCACCATCTTATTGCTGATGCACGCACATCTTTTTGCTCTCACACTGGACTACAGAGAACTTCATATCAAACTCCAAACAGCTGGCAGGTTATTGCTGCCTTTCTTATCAAACACAACCTACTACCTTGTCTGAACTGTTAACCTCAAATTACACAAACTATAAAAAAAAATGTGTGATTCTGTCAGCAGAATTTAAAATTGAGTAAAATGTCACAGAATACATCCACAATGGCTCTTGTGATGTTTGCGGGAAATTACATTACATTTACCAGCAAATGTCAAGGTTTAAAAAAAATGCACAGAAAGGTGACAGAAATCAAAATTAGATCCGGACACTGAATCCCTAAAATAAAGAGTCACGTGTAAAATGCCAAACTGGTAAGACAGGTTAAGCTGTGACTCAGTGCTCCGCTTGGGTCGAATACAAGAACACAATTAATCTTGTTGTTTTTATTTGTGGTGTCTAATAGTTTGACTGTATGTATTTTTTTGTTTGTTTTGAAAGTGATGTTTGAATGTATATAATTGTTTGTTAAACTGTGTGATTTCTGTGTCGGACCCCAGGAAGACTAGCTGACGTTATGGCTTTAGCTAATGGGGACCCTAATTAAGTAAACTAAACAGGAACACTTTCATCAAAGTACCTCCTTTTTGACTCACACCACCCCCTGGAACACAAACTGGGTGTTATCAGAACCCTACAGCACAGAGCTGATAATGTACCCACAAGCTTGCAGGCCCAAGGGGAAGAGCACAAGCACCTGAGGGGTGCCCTCAAAACTTGTGGTTATCCCAGTTGGACCTTTGTGAAAACTGCAGCGGGTTCCAGAAAGAAAACCAACAAAGTGGTTGAGGAACAAAAACAAGACAAACGAAATAACATAGTCATCCCGTATGTGTCTGGGGTATCCGAAAAACTCAGGAGGATCTTTAACAAACACCGTATCCCTGTGTATTTCAAACCCAGCAACACACTCAGACTCAGACAGAGACTGGTACATCCCAAGGACAGAACACCACACACTCACAAAAGCAACCTGGTGTATGCAGTCCAATGCAACGAGGAATGCAAGGACCTCTACATTGGTGAAACCAAACAACCGCTACATAAACGCATGGCCCAACACAGGAGGGCTAACTCCTCAGGCCTAGACTCTGCTGTCTATTTACATCTCAAGGAGAAAGCCCACTCCTTTGAGGACAGCAATGTTCACATCTTGGACAGAGAGGATAGATGGTTTGAAAGAGGAGTAAAGGAAGCCATCTATACCAAAATAGAAAAACCATCTCTAAACAGTGGAGGAGGTCTGCGACACCACCTATCTCCAATTTACAATGCTGCCCTTTCATCTCTGTAGTGTCAACATGTAGTTGACACCAGTGGTGAAATGTAACTAAATACATTTACTCAAGTACTGTACTTAAGTACAAATCTGAGGTATTTGTACTTGACTTAAGTATTTCCATTTTATGCTACTTTATACTTCTACTCCACTACATCTCAGAGAGAAATATTGTGCTTTCACAGCTGAAACCATTAGTCGACTGACAGTAAATTAATTGGCAACTATTCTGACAATTGTTTAAGTAATTTTTCACGCTTCTCAAATGTGAGCAGCTGCTTTTACTTTTAATATTTTTGAGGTTTGGACTTTTGGCTGTGAAAGTGTCACTTTGGGCAATTGTGACAGCATTTCTCACTATTTTAACTGTTTTTACAAACCAATCAATCAATCAATCAATCGATTAATGGAGAAAATAATCAGCAGATTGATCCAGAATGAAAATAATCATTAGCTGCAGTCTGATACAAAATAGTTGAAAATGAGCTCCACCTCAACCAACTCCAACAGTCAAATCCTGCTTTTACATTAATGATGAGGAATAATAATCTAATGAGAGAATATAGAATAGTACAACAGGCACAGGGGACATTTTACTGCAGAGAGTACTTTTACTGTGAATACTTTAAGTACATTTTGCTGATTATACTTACATACTTTTACTTAAGTATCACTTCCAATGCAGGACTTCTACAGTGTGATATTAGTACCTTTACTTAATAAAAGATCTGAGTACTTCTTCCATCACTGTTTGAAACTCAAATACATCTTACAGCTCATGCAAAAAGTGCATTTTCGCCATGTTCCATGTACAGGCACTGTTTTTAAGTGTATGTGAGCAGTTTCGTTACANAATATTGTGCTTTCACAGCTGAAACCATTAGTCGACTGACAGTAAATTAATTGGCAACTATTCTGACAATTGTTTAAGTAATTTTTCACGCTTCTCAAATGTGAGCAGCTGCTTTTACTTTTAATATTTTTGAGGTTTGGACTTTTGGCTGTGAAAGTGTCACTTTGGGCAATTGTGACAGCATTTCTCACTATTTTAACTGTTTTTACAAACCAATCAATCAATCAATCAATCGATTAATGGAGAAAATAATCAGCAGATTGATCCAGAATGAAAATAATCATTAGCTGCAGTCTGATACAAAATAGTTGAAAATGAGCTCCACCTCAACCAACTCCAACAGTCAAATCCTGCTTTTACATTAATGATGAGGAATAATAATCTAATGAGAGAATATAGAATAGTACAACAGGCACAGGGGACATTTTACTGCAGAGAGTACTTTTACTGTGAATACTTTAAGTACATTTTGCTGATTATACTTACATACTTTTACTTAAGTATCACTTCCAATGCAGGACTTCTACAGTGTGATATTAGTACCTTTACTTAATAAAAGATCTGAGTACTTCTTCCATCACTGTTTGAAACTCAAATACATCTTACAGCTCATGCAAAAAGTGCATTTTCGCCATGTTCCATGTACAGGCACTGTTTTTAAGTGTATGTGAGCAGTTTCGTTACAGAATATGAAATATTAAAGGATAAACTCGCTGTTTTTTAGGCTTTACCGTGATATGGAGACACTCCTCTGTTGACAAACTGCAGAAACTCTTTGGCTGCTGACTGCACGGCCTCCTTGGAGCTCTTCATGATCAAAGACTGAAAGAAAAAGAGCAAGTAAATCAGAAAATAACGCGTCAAGTTCCTCACATGAATGAGACAGCAAAGCTAGCTGCTAGCAGGTGCTAGCTCCAACTTCGGACACTCATCGCGAGATTTCAGCCTCTCTTTTTCTACTGTTCGATGGACCAGACTTGTAGTTTTACTAAAAAGCCAATAAACAGCAATATGAAAGTATTAAAATGACAAATTGCCCCTAAACTTTATAATAAAATTGATATTATTGACTTGTCCGATAAAGGAAGCACCGGTAGTTAGCTAACCTTTGCTAGCTAACCTGCACGGGACAGCGCGAGCGTTCTTCTTCGCTCCTCTTCCTCTGCTGGCCAAAGTCAAAGCAGCTCTAAATGTGAGGGAGCAACACCTCCACATACCGCAGCAAATAATCATTTTTATGGCACTTACCTGCATTAATTGCACTTTCAAACTCTGAACTCCGGCGCGACGGCACAGTAACGACAGGCAGATTAGCTGACAGCAGCAAAGACAGAAGCAGTGGCTGTTTTCAGACACGGCGCCACAGCGACACCCAGCGGCCAGGCGGTGCGATTACAACTTTAATGACTTGTTCTGTCTTAATCTCTGTTTTTTAACTATGTATATTAAAACCATTATTATTTCATGGTTATGATATGTTATTTCCTGGCTCAATAGAGTCTATAAATGAATCTGTGTTTTGCAGTCAGCTCTGAGGGCCATATCTGCAATGCATTAGCGGAAGACAGATGCTGTGCTTCTACTGAGGTTAACATGCAGTGGTGGAGGAAGTATTCAGATTCTTTACTTAAGTAAAAGTACTAATAACACACTGTAAAAACACTCTGTTACATTAAAAGTCCTGTATTGAAAATGTAAGAATAATCAGGAAAATGTACTCAAAGTATTAAAAGTAAAAGTACTCGCTGCAGTAAAATGTCCACTGTGACTGTTATACTATCATATATTATATCACTATTATTATTACTGCATCAATGTAAAAGCAGGATTTTACTGTTGCACTTTTGAACTATTTTATATTGGACTGCAACTAATGATTATTTTCATAATGGATTAATCTGCTTTGGTTTGTAATAACCTGAATTTAGTGAGAAGTCCAACCAATAGTACACAATTCAAAGTTATCAAAAATAAATTAAAAGTATTATAATAATAATAAATAAAGTAAAAGCAGCAAATTCTCACTTTTGTAAAGCTGGAACCATGAAATGTTTCTGCATAAAAAAAAGACTTCAACGATTATCAAAGCACTGTAGTTGCCAGTTAATATTTTGTCAATCAACTAATTGATTATTTAGATTAATTAATTGATTAATAAACTTAATCTTAATTTGTAAAGTAACTTGTAACTAAAGTTGTCAGATAATTGTAGTGGAGTAAAAAATATTCCCCTCTAAACTGTAGTGGAGTAGAAGTAGAAAGTGGCATGAAAAGAAAATACTCAAGTAAAGTACAAGTACCTCAGATTTGTACTTAAGTGCAGTACTTGAGTAAATGTACTTTGTTACTTTTTTCTGATTCCCTTATCTCTACTGTACCTGTCTGTCTCTCTTCTCAACCTGTCTCTGTCCTTCTATCTGTCTGTGTCTCTACGTCGCTCTCTTCACCTGTCTCTCTTTCCAACTGCCTTTACCAGTCTCACCCCACCAGGGGAAACTGGGACAAATTACCTTATCAGAATCAGAATCAGAATCAGAATCAGCTTTATTGGTCAGGTATGTGGATACATACAAGGAATTTGACTCAGGTTTTTCTTTGTTCTCAGTGTACATACACAGAAATAGACTTACATACATATAAAACTATATGTCTTAAAACAAGGACAACAAGCTCGACAAGGTAAACATAAACATTAAACTACTAGGTACAGGTATAAATATATATATATATATAAAACATATATATATACTGTATAACAAAAACAAAAACAAAACAACAATAGCAAGTGTAGACAGTAAGACAATAGTGCAATGGAGCAGAGTGCAAAGGATGCTGAAATAAATATGATTACTGTACCAGGTAGCTTTATACACGAGGTAGGTGGATGTGACAGTATACACAGTATACACAGCGTGCATAGTTTTGTGTTTGAGTGATGATATTTACATGATAAAAA
>NTHP01000126.1:701277-716730 GCA_003416845.1 Oplegnathus fasciatus
GGGGGGGCAGTGTTGGGGGGCTCCTCCTGAAATCCACTGTCATCTCCACAGTTTTGAGCGTGTTCAGCTCCAGATTGTTCTGACCACACCAGAGGGCCAGCTGTTCAGCCTCCCGTCTGTACGCAGACTCGTCACCATCCCAAATGAGGACTGTTGTGTTTTCTGCAAACTTCAGGAGTTTAACAGATGGGTCTCCTGAGGTGCAGTCGTTGGTGAAGAGGGAGAAGAGCAGCGGGGAGAGCACACACCCCTGGGGGCGCCAGTACTGATTGTCTGGGTGCTGGATGTGATGCTCCCCAGCCTCACCTGCTGTCTCCTCTCTGTCAGGAAGAATTGACGGTCCCGCTTTCCAATTGTCTTTCTCCCCACCAGTTTCTCTCCAGGGGTTAATACATGTTACTGTGCCTTTGTATCTCCTATAATAATGCAATAATGTACAATGATAACAACTTGATTCTTACTTAACTGCTACACATAAAGTGCAGGAAGGTCAAAGGTCAGGATCAGTTTCAAAAGCGTCTCTACAAATCCTCTGAAGTGACCCATGTCAAAGAATCCATCAAATGCAGCCGTGAAATGCATTCTTCTTTTGAAGACGCTACTGGTGTATCTTTTGCAGCCCTTTGCATCCCACAATTCCTTGCAGACCATTAATTTGTTTAACGGGGAGTTCATTCATGTGATCCTTGCAATCTTGTAAAGCATGTAAACGCAACCAAGTTGCAATTAAAAAAACATGAGATTAGCAAAGATTTAATTCTCACAAAGTTGAAAACAAGGCTGTTTTTCTTAATTCATAAAAAGTTGGAGATACATTTTCATACGTTTTCAAAGGACAGCAATGTTGTGTTGCCATCATTACTGAACTGAAGTAGTGCTGCAGGTTTAGTGTGTTAAAAGATTTCACTTCTGTCACTGTTAGTCACTGTGGGTGGCAGGATGTGACCTGCAAAATCCAAATGTTTTCCTACATTTCTCCTTTTTTCATAATTCCTATTTTTTATTTCTAAAATACATTTTGCATACAGTCCGTATTTGGACTTCACTGGGTTTCACTTTGGATAGCAGCGACTGACTCAATGCCCAAAAACTCATGGAATGGAATGTTGACATTTCCCTGATACCAGCGATTAGCAATGTATAATTAAGGCCAAATTATGATTTTTATTTTGAATCCATCTCTCTCTCTGATTTTTCTTTATTCAAGTTTGTATCCAAAGACCTAAATTCTGATTCAGTCGTGCTAGTTTACTCTCCATTTCCCCCCATGCAGCCATTTATCACTGTATCACCACAGGAACCAGCCTTATATAGTCCTGAAGAGCGAGGGAGGAGGGAGGAGGGAAGAGGGAGGAGGGGGAGATTGAGAGGAGGAGAGTCAGAAAATGATGAGGAGATGTTTATATCAGCTGTCAGCTCACAGCGTCTCTCCTGCTCTTGAGGAAGCCCAGGGGGACGAAAACACACACACACACACACACACACACACATGCATTAACATTCAGGCTCTATTAATAGATGTGAGAGCAACAGGCTGCAGTAGAGGAGCAGCAGTGGGGGTATTGAACATACTGGGATCATATGAGAACTTGTCTAAATACACCAGAACTGTTCTGCAATTATAATATTTTAATTGTCGTGGTACAGTACCAGGATTACGGTCTAACTATATGGGAACCGTGACCTTTTATTTTTCCTAGTACCTGCGCATATGGCCTGCAGAGACCGCCATGTACTGTTTTAAGAATTAAATCACAGTCCTAAAAACTAAGCTTTTGAATTGGAACCACCTGCTTATATTTTTCAAGCAGCCTTTTCTCATGTTGGACATTTGACACAATTGTTAGTAATAACACTAATGGCTCGTCTCCATTTTAATGTCCCTGTAAGTGACAGCAGTGAGCTGGAGAGCTCAGTACCAGGTTCTGGAGCACCTAAGTGAATTGCAGCCTTAATTATATAAACTAGTGCAGTGCCTGCTCGGGACGGCCAATCTCTTGGCCTCCGATATGTCTGCTTGCAGCTTTCTCAAGAACCGCTCATCCAAACAACTTCACACTTGACACTGCATGTCCTTGGGTCCTCAGCAATACACTCACCAAGTGTGAAATCAATCGGATGAACGGTTGTCGAGATAATCAGAGGACAGACATACAGAGACCCCTTGAAGTTAGATTAGATTAGTTACCTGCATGAGTCATAGTGTCAGCAGTGAGAAAGGTCTGTTAATCCTTTAGACTGTTGACTCCCGAGGTAGAGACACAGACTCAAAGGAGAGTAACAAGTACAGTGCATCACATTTCTTTTTAGAACTGTTTTCACTGGGCTACATGTTTATCCTTCAAGCCAGTTAATCTATTGATATAGTTATATATATGCCAGACAGTGTCATCATGATGTCATCAAGGTTATCTCAGGTTAGGTTTGGAAACTACAAATGTGTAATGGAAAGCCTGTCATAAACTGGAGGTGTGGAGTTTGAAAGACGTAGGCAGCTGGTTCTAACAAACAGGTGCTATTGGTTGCATTATGGGAAACGTAGGATGCATCGTAGTTGTAGCTTGACCCATCCTACCATCTGATACCGCAGCTTCTGCTTTATCTATTTAAACCATTCTTCTGTTTCATGTGAATCCCCCAAGGTCAGACAAAATTATACTAACAAACAACAAAATTCATTCACAAGATGATGACAAGATTCTAAAAAAAGACAATTAATGTATTAGTTTTTATTTAATATTTAAATTACTTTTTAAATCCCTCAATTCCAAATTGATGACATCTATATTAAGCTTTACAATTAATATCACTTTGTTTGTTTTCCTTTTTATTCTTGTATATGTTTTAAAAAGATAGTTCTTTATATAAAGATCACTGCTCACCAAATAAAGGCTTGCCGGAGGTGCTGGAGCTGAGATTTAATGTGCACACTTCTATGATGTAAATATCCAGTAAATTAAAACTGCCCAGACTGAAGCGCGTGGAAGCTTCTCCTGTTATTACGATAATAAAGTTTGTAGCAAACTGTTTGCAATCGACAGATTTTGGCCTGCCAAAAGTTCACTTGGAGCTGATTTTATGCTCTCAGAACAAGTTTTTAATCCAATTTGTTTCAAAATGATTCCTGAAAATGCAAAACCCTTCAGTAGTAGTTGTTAAAGTGTTTTTTCCCTTTAAATACATTTTCAACACAACATGACTCAGAGCACATTTGAGTCCAGTGTGTCTGCTGGCAGAGGGAAACCTCCCTTTAAATCCACTTCACTGTCACACACTCTAATGATATCATCATTAATGACACATATTGTTTGGGAATGTGGGCTTTTTCCTGCTCTGGGAGCGCCTGCAGGCACACACTGTACTTCTCCGTCTCTCAGCATGGGATAGTTTTCCTTTTTAAGGCAGGTTAGTCAAAGCTCTTCCCCCACGGGTGCCGTCATTAACAACCTGCACTGCCTCACCATGTGAGGACGTCGCAGAGTTTTGAAAGCCACCGTCCGTCCTTGCATCCTCACATCGTTATGTCATGAGATCACAGATGCAGAGGAAGAAGATTTTCTCATGAGACTGTGTGATTCAACAAGTCTTCTAAACTAAATGACTAAATAGGTCATTTTTTCATCGCCTTCCAAATCTACCCATATTAGTGTTCAATGATCTGACGTCCCTATGGTTAAGATTTGGTGACATTTAGGGACAAAAACTACTTGGTTAACGTTAAGGAAAGATTGTGGTCATGGTTTAAAGAAAATGACTGATGGTAAAAGGACAATGACACGCTTTGCTGACCAGTCCATCCACCCTGACCTCGTCCCACACAGACATTAGCACCGCATGAAAAATCACAGCACCCCTCATTCATTTCAATTAGACACTGTGTTGGCCCAGTTGCCAATGCAGAGAACAAAAAAACATGTTGGGTTGCCCAACGAAAAAGCTGAACCTGGCTCAACTTTTGCCACAATGCAACGTAAGGTAATCCGGCAAGGTGCTACATTTGTCAGTCAGTCGAAGCACACATTCCTGGTTTCTGTAATAACTTTTCAGAGTTGCACAATCCTATCTTATAGTTTTTTAACTGCTGTCAAGTGTTTTGGCGTCTGATAAGCCTTCAGACTCGTGGATGTGTCACTCAAACCGGCCTTCCTGCTTAGAGCATAGTACTGTGGTAAAAGATCCCTTTTATTTTAATGAGACCTGTGCATTGACACAGCGGGGATTACAATGCAGAGGAATATAAAATAATAAAAATAAATGTAGAGTTGAACCTGGCCCACCTTTTGCTGCAACACAATGCAGCGTTATGTGAGCCAATCAAATGCATGCACATTCCTTAAGAAATCTCTCCTCACAGTACAATAAAACACTGAGCATTGTTTTGGGATCTGATAATAACATAAACTTGATTACTCAAACTGGTCTTCTTGGAGTGCATTTCATCAACTCGTGACTCAACGCCATGTTCAGACCGACATTAGCACTGCATCAAAAATCGCAGCTTACTCATTTATTTAAATGAGACCACTGTGTTGGCACAGTGGGGTCCCACAACTTACTGCATTGCAAATTCCCAGTAGCTTACTTTAATTTGTACCTCGCAATTGTCGGTACTGAGGATGAAATGTTTGTTGCAACTTCAGTTGCAAAACAGGTACCTGAAGCAGCAAAGTCTGGTAAAAGGTTTTGCTGTGAATAATGTTACACTACTCCTGCCTTTGCCTCAGAGACACAGCAGTCATAATTTGCACAGCCATAGCAGGTCCTTATCAGGAAAATGTAGAGATAAGTTGTTTTAGGCATTTTAACAAATGACCAGTGCTGTGTTTTTTTTCTTTTTTTCTCATAAGGAGAGGTTATTTTGCCTTATTAAAGTTACAGTTTTTCCCATTTTCTTTCATCGTTATCCAGCTGTTATTGCCACCAAGTGTTGAGCTGGACCTAAAGGGTTAAAATCCAAATTGTGTTTCAGTCGTTTCTGTCAGTTTGTGTACAAATTATCTGCATCACAGAAAATTACAATGATTTTGGGGTATAAAGTGACACGGGGGATTTGATGCTCAAGAAGTTAAAAGGAAAACATGACAAAGAGGAAGAGGGAGAGAGAAAGATAGACAATGAGATAAAGAAAGAAAGGGTAGGCGGAGAAGGTGAGGGGAGGACGGGCGGTAGAGAGGCATATGGTGAGAGGGAGAGAAAGAGAAGAAAGTGATAAAGAGAGAGGGATGGGGAGGGAAAATGAACATTTGGAGTGAGAGAGAAAGGGAATGAGGGGAGACAGAAGATGAGAGAGAAGGAATGAGAGACTAGATGGAGAAGGAGAGGTGGTAGGAAGGAAGAAAAGGAATGTGACAGAAAGAGGCAGAGAAAGAAAAAAGAGAAAAAGAGAGAAGAGAGAGATAAACAGAAAGAGAGAGAGAGAGACATAGAGAGACACAGGCAAGGCAGTTTACAGGGAGGAGGGGGTAAAAAGCGAGGGAGGGGGTAACTACAAATAGCAAAGGGCAGTAAGTTCTTCTTCAGTGCTTCCCTCTGCTGCAGCCCTCATCAGGCTTTCATTGTCCTACAAAATGGCCTCCTACAGCTCCTCCGCCCAAAGCGCCTCCTCCTACCGCCGCCACTTCGGCCACGGTACCTATGCCTCACCCTCCCTCAACCGCTCGCTGCTGGGCCACAGTGGCGGCAGTGGCGGGGGCCATGTCGCCTCTAGGGTCTATGAGGTGACCCGGACCAGCTCGACGCCGGCCTACCGGGTCTCTTCCAGCTACAGCAGGCCCCTGTCGGCCTCCAGGGCCTCGGTCGGGCGCTCCTACACCGGCATGGGCGAGACGCTGGACTTCAGCCTGGCCGACGCCCTCAACCAGGAGTTCCTGACCACGCGGACCAACGAGAAGGCCGAGCTGCAGCACCTGAACGACCGCTTTGCCAGCTACATCGAGAAAGTCCGCTTCCTGGAGCAGCAGAACCAGACGCTGGCGGTGGAGGTGGAGCGTCTGCGTGGCCGCGAGCCGACACGCATCGCCGACCTGTACGAGGAGGAGATGAGCGAGCTGAGGAGGCAGGTGGAGATCCTGACCAATCAGAGGTCGCGCATAGAGGTGGAGCGGGACAATCTGGCCGACGACCTGGACAAGCTCAAACTCAGGTGGGAGGGGCAAGACGGCGTGTGTGTGTTTCTTTAAGAGTTTAAGTGTGTGTATGTGTGTCCAGGTTACGAGGTGGTCAGTATGTGTGTGTGCACATATGTGTGTTTCAAAGGGTTTAGAGTAGGTTTATGTGTGTGAGAGAGAATCTGTGTGCACAATTTTGACAGAAAGGTAGAAAAACAAAAGAAAAAGATTTTGCAGCAACTCAGAGGGAGAAAAAATCAATAAAAATGCTCATTAAAATAAATGAAGGTAGTTTGACATCGAAAGTGAAGTAAACAGGGAGAGAGAGAGAAACAGTGCTGACAAAGTGGGAATAAGTCAAGCAAATCAAGAAATATCTTTATGACGCTCTGCTGACTTACACCAACCACATGGAGGTGAAGGAACGTGTGGATTCAGAGGTGGATGAATGGAGGGATGTGACGATACACAGATGTGTGTGTAATATCATGTGTGCTCGATTTAACCAGCCGTGTGGGAGATGAGCGAGTCTCAGCTGGCAGTGTTATCTGCTGTTTGCTGTGGTTACAGAAGCATCTTTAAACCCTGACGATTGGACTTGTTTTTAAAGGACCATGCCAGTGTTTTTACATGTTTTTGACCATTTACTACAACACTCAACACAGTTAATGATGCGTGCTTCAATATATATATACATATAACAATGGATTTATAGAATGATGGGTAGACTTTCAAAGGGATTAATCACGAGAAGATGTGCATGAAGCTGTGATGCAGCTCAAACACAAACTTTTACAACTAAAACTTACTTTGAGTTTCTTTACATGAAGCTCCTAAATTTAAAAATAAAAATTTTGACTTATAAGTCAAAGTTTAGGACCATTCTTAAGACCATTTTTGAGTTTGAATTCAGTCATGAAGCTGTTGACGTCTCAGCTTATCATGAAAAAATCTCAAAATAATTTCCACATCATAGAAAGAAGGTTGAGGATGACTCATTGTTGATGCAGTGGGACAAGAGTTTTATTTGAACAAGCTGAGGTTTAACTCGCCTACTGACTCTGACTGTCATGGAGTGAATCAGTCTGTTTTAGGAAGGAGGACCAACAAGCCTTTTTGAAATTATGCAGAGGGACCGGAGGATCGTTATAATTAAGTTACATATAAACTACAATGTTAAAGATTGATCAAGATTGAGAAAGGCAAAAAGTAAAACAGACATTACAGTAACATATTTTTATCCATGACAGCTGAAGCATGGAGGTGTGGAGTGTTACATAAAGACTGTGGTGACACCTCCTGGTGTCAATGACAGCGGAGTCACAGAGTCAAATACTAACAATATTACAAATACTAGTATAAATATTAAAACTAGTATTTCTGTGAGTGTGACTGCTAGATTTAGTTGGAACAAACAAGATCAGGAGTAGAGGAAAGAAGAACTTAAGAATTGTTTAAATCAAAAATAGTACAAATTATCCTGTGTACAATACTGCATACACATGTAAAATAATGCTAAAGGATATGGCACCATCAGTGAGTAAATGTATTTTATACATAATAGTGGAAAGTAACTGAGTATATTCACTAAAGTACTGTACTTCAGTACAGTTGGATGAACCGTTTTATGTTGCTTTACACATCTACTCCACTACATGTCAGAGGGTATTGTACTTTTTTCTCCAAACTTTAATCTGACAGCTGTAGGTACTATAGTATGAAGCATTGTTATAGGTACCCCACAGTATATCAAGTAGTTAAAGACCAGCAACATCAAAATGCTGCTTACTCTTACAGTAAATGCATCAGAAATAATAATCCAGTATAATAATAAAACACTTCTAAAGGGGGATTCTGTATAATGAGTACTTTTACTTTTGATACAGTACATTATGCTGCAGGACTTTTACTTGTAATTGGATGCTTTTACATTCTAGTATTGCCACTTTTGCTCAATTAAATGATTTGAATATTTCTTCCAATATTGTTTGAAATTGCTTAATATTGACCTTACTTCTCCAAAGCGGCTAAGTGTCAGCTTTATTTATACCACCACAACTATTACTAGAACTACAAATACTTATACTACTTACTACTACTACTGGAAGGACTATTCCTCCTCTTGCTTAGTTAAAGCTATAATGACTATTAATGTGACAAATTCACAGTTTGGTCTGATTAATGCAACAAAACAAACATAAATGCAGATATTTCATACAAGATATTAAAAGTGTATAAAAGAATAATTAAACCAATGATTATCAAGACATTTTCCAAGGCTTATATCAGTCTGCATCTATAAATACACAAGTGTGCCACAGCTTAAATTTAGACCTGACAATGAGCTTCAGTTTGGGCCAGGCACATGATGAGCTCTGATTCCTGCGTTAACTAGTTTTCGTCCCGCTGAAGTGCCCGTGAGCAAGACACTGAATCCCAAACTGCTTGATCAGTCCACTTCCAAAAACAGAAACGTCACAGAAAATAACACAAACTGTTGTTGAACTGAAAGTCAAACATTCGTCGACTGCTGAGTCTCTGTTTTTAATCTAGAATATTCTCCGGGATGTTTAACTATCAAAATGATGGATGACTAACGTGTGTGTGTGTGTGTGTGTGTGTGTGTGTGTGTGTGTGTTATTACCCAAGTCTGACCAAAGTTAGAGCTCGTCACACACACACCATGTTTACACTGTCCTCTTCTATAAAAGGAGAGGAAAGAGCTCCTGCATATCTGAAGGACCTCTAATGATCTGTCCTTTCTCTTCCTCTATCTGTGGTTTACATCTTAAGTGCCACTTTTATGATGATTCAGAGAGAAGACAGCGCTACTGCGATTCAAGTTAAATATTAAATAATCACTGCAAGGTCATTTAAAGAGATTTGAAGAGTTTTCACTTAGAATAAAGTATAAATGGAGCTTTTATCTGGGATTTTATCTCCTTTTATTGCATAAGGATTTTGTCCAGAGGTTGTGTCTACAACATTAAATGTGCAGTAGACTTTGAATTATCCACCTCTTTCTTCTTTGTCATCTCAGTGCATTTTGACTCAAAGATGCTTTTCTGGCTTAATAAATAAAATGAGCATCTGTTCGCTGCCAAAGAGGATTATAACAGCACCTGGTGTTATAGGAGAGCTTTTATTATGAGCATAAATGTGTTGTTGAATTTTGTCTTTTGCATTTCAGTTCAGATGTTTTACTGGCAAGATCATTTTCCAAACATATCTCGACTCAGATGAAGCAAACGTTTAAAATTTCAGTATTTTTAGACTCATTATATTTAAATTTGACTGCTTTTAGGTCCCCAAAAATAAATCAATTTTGCTTATTGTTTATTTCCAGAGGAATTTCCTGAAAGAAAAAATTGCATTAAATATATTTAAACAGCTAACTCAGTAAATATATTTCTAGTGGCAGGACTTTGACTCATGACCTCAGCTACAGCCCTGATGGTAATCACTGAATTAACAATCTGAATTTACTCTGTCATTGTCTCTCACCTCCTCCAGACTCCAGGAAGAGATTCTCCAAAAAGAGGAAGCAGAAAACAACCTGGCTGCTTTCAGGGCGGTGAGTCCATCATGCATTACTGTTGGTACTGTGTTTTACTACAGAGGGCCTAAAGTATTCACAAGTACTCCAGTTATTTTCTGTAGAACAAACTTGAACATGCAAAACGTATGTATGATGAGGGCAGAGGATGTATTTTTAGGGCTTAAAAGAATCAGTAGTGACAGATTGGGATGGGTTCAGTTGGATTAATTGAAATTTAGCAAATGTAGCAGTATTATGTTAATATGAGTCCAGTAATGAATAAAGTTGGGCTCCAGTATAGCCTTTTTATAAAACCTGAATCTCATCCACCTTTCAAATCCAAATCCTGGAAATCTGGATCTATTTAGATTTGGAGACTTTCAACAAGCAACACTAGCTAATACAGTGATTCAGTTGACAAAACAGTCTCACCTCACCTTCCTTTTAGTAGCTGTTCAGGAGCTTTCGATTGTATTAAATAATCTTCCTCAGCAGACAGAGTTTGCCCAGTTGTCATGTAATTGTAGATGTTTAAATGTACATGTTTGCTGAGCACTTTAAGGACTTTTCATCGATGTTAGCTTTAAAATGCACCTTGAAAGGTCAAGAATGATCTTTGAAACTCAAATGTTGAAAGTGTTATTGACATTTGGAAATGCAGTTTTCATGTCATCAGAACTTAAAAATAAGTAGAGCAAACAGTTTGTTTGCTGTTTCCGAGGTCAAACCTTCATTTACCAAACTGTTGCAGGACGTGGATGCTGCCACTCTGGCTCGTCTGGACCTGGAGAGACGGATTGAGACGCTGCAGGAGGAGATCGCCTTCCTGAAGAAGATCCACGAAGAGGTCTCCCTTCTACTTCAGTTTCTGTCTCTCTGACACTGACTACAGAATGGATACAGAATAAGTGCAAATATGTTTTATGTAGTAATTTTGGGGCACAAATGATTAACTTTAAGTAGGGGGTAAAAAATACAAAGTTGAGGGGAAAAAAGAAGTATATTGAGTTCATTTGAAGGAAAGGTGCAACAAATTACGAGAAATCACAGGTGTGTAGCTATACAAAGATTTTACAATCAATTTGTCAGTGTTTCAAACTCAAAATCTCAGGTTTTGATCCCTTCCTGTCTGTTGTGTCTTTGTTTGTATTCTGTGTGACTGTGCTGCTTTTGGCCTGTTTGTCTGTCTGTCTGTCTGTCTGTCTCTTTGTTAGCATCTGTTGTTTCAGTCTCTGTGTGTGTGTGTGTGTGTGTGTGTGTATGAGATGACAAACAAGAGGATTGGGGAAGTATACAGTTTCACACACAAACACACACAAAGCTTGTACGTTGGCAGCAGGCCTGAGCAGTGTTGCAGCAGAGCACTGAAATCTCCCACAGCAGATGTACGGCTAAAATTACTCCGCGTACCGGCAGTGGACGTCCATGTCTCTGAACAGCAGAGGCTTGTAAGCTTAGATGTGAGTGGTGTGTGTGTGTGTGTGTGTGTGCGTGTGTGTGCTTCCAGCCTGGAGACAGATACAACTTGACGAGGTGATTGCTACATGATGCCAAAGCCAAGTGGTTGCTACAGTGTTAGTAGTGTGATTACCAGTGTTTTTTAGGATTGGCATCAGGTGGTCACAGGAGGATCATAAAGCAACAATCACCACAGCTGAGTGGTGAAGCCAATGTTGAAGTGCCTTATGGCTGCTAGATGCTGCGTCCAAGAATACTTGGACTGAAGCGACAAGTTGAAGTCTGGCTAAATCGAAAGCAGGGTGCCAAAATGTGTAAACAATTTGGGCTGTTAGAACCCACCAAATTTGTTATAACTATGGAGCAGACTGGAGCATTAAGGGGTGTTTTTGAGGTAGTCCCTACATGCAACGCACACTAGCTGCATCATTTAGCATAGCGTTATTTGATCGTAGCACACACTGAACGCGCCATACAGACAGAAGAAGTTGTCGAGGTATCCAGGGAGCCGATGTGATGCTTTTTGGGGCAGCAGCGCACATCAACGCTAAGATAGAAGACATTAACATGCACAATATGTAGGTTAAGAAAATAGAAGCAGGTGTTATGCCACAGGAGTAGTTTGCCCTTTATGTTCTGAGTTGGTTACCAGTAGTTGTTAGAGTGTTACTAGCTGCTTCCTACGGTATTATTAATGGTTCTGTAGTTGTTACTGGGCGGTTGCTACTGCCATGGGCACACACACAGCCACATACTGTACGCAAAACAAATCCCTTTAATCCCCACACACATAAATCCCAACAAAATCAACCACCAAAACACACGAGCCACCGCTCTTCCACTCCAACCACCATCTAACCTGACCTCCCTCCTCCTCCTCCTCCTCCTCCTGCAGGAGATCCGCGAGCTGCAGATGCAGATGCAGGAGACTCAGGTGCAGGTCCAGATGGACATGTCCAAGCCGGACCTGACGGCGGCACTGAGAGACATCAGAGCCCAGTATGAGGGCATCGCCGCCAAGAACATCGCAGAGGCCGAGGACTGGTACAAGTCAAAGGTGAGAGAGGGAGAGATTGTTATTATATTTTTATATTTGACCGAAGCTTGACCAATTATACAGTACAATAGTAATGGTACAGTAATACCTGACCTTTGACCTTTGTCTCTCCAGGTGTCCGACCTGAACCAGGCAGTGAGTAAGAACAACGAGGCACTGAAGCAGGCCCGGCAGGAGACCATGGAGTTCAGACACCAGATCCAGTCCTACACCTGCGAGATTGACTCGCTCAAAGGCAGCGTATGTCTCACACACAAAACAAAGGCTATACTTTTAAGCTGTCCCTCATGCTGTCTGAGCCCTGTTTCATTGCAGACTTGTCTCTTTGACAAATCCAGAATGAGTCCCTGATGAGGCAGATGAGGGACATGGAGGACCGTCACGGGCGTGAGGCCAGCGGCTTCCAGGACACCATCGCCAGGCTGGAGGCGGAGATCGCCAACCTGAAGGATGAGATGGCGCGCCACCTCCGCGAGTACCAGGACCTGCTCAACGTCAAGATGGCGCTGGATGTGGAGATCGCCACCTACAGGAAGCTGCTGGAAGGGGAGGAGAGCAGGTGATGTTGGAGTCCGGGAACAAAGACTGTTGATGTGGTTGCAGTAGATGAGGAATCGGCCGTGTTCAATGATTGCTAGAAAATTTGGTTTTCCGTGACAAATGAAACAGCTGGACCAGGATGTAATTTCAGATTTAACCTGCTTATTTCAAAGCTTCTAATAGTGAGTTAATGATTTGTGAAGCCAGTGAAAAGGTTCATTATTTTAAGACAAAGTGCAAGTAGGATTAACTGAAATTTAAAAGATGGACCAATTTCAAACCTGCCTTTTATATTTTTTACTTGCTTTAAGAAAAGAAGGATTATACGTCCTCACTGACTTGTTGTGTATTGTCTGTAAAATGTTGGTCTGTTGGTAGAAGGTGAAAAAAGTTTGTTCATATACTGCCGGCAGGTTAAAATTCATTTACCATCAAATTTAAAGGACAGAAAAGACTTCTGTTGCCTTACAAAACAATGTTTTACACAGTTTTATGAGTTAGGACTAAATATATTATGCAACATGTTTTCAACACTTTTCTTTCTGTCTTTGCAGGATTACCTTGCCTGTGCAGAGCTACTCCACCCTGAGCTTCCGAGGTACGAACACACCTGCTGTTGCCTGAACACACCACTAGAGGACACACGTCTCTTTAACCAGCACGGGGTCTGGTGTCTGTACTCACCCACAATGCAGTTCACCTTGAGATGAAGTTTTTATACTTGATTTATGATCTACCATCATGTAAATGTGTACAGTGCTCACGTGCCTTCATGAGTACATTATGATTCCTTCAGAAGTAGAACATGATATAAATCTAAAAGCTAAATTTAAATCTAAATCCAATTTAAAAGGTTGAAAACTTGTATAACAGATGACATTTTCTGTGGTTGTCTAAGGGTTAGATTATGAGAAGTTTATCTATGCTACAAAAAGTCTTATTTTCTGCTTCCAATACACCCAAACGGATTTAAAAGTTAAATGTTACTAAGGTTGATTTTTCTGTACCTTTGCCATACAATATTATATTTTAAGGGGCGATTAAAATGGTAAATATAACTTTAATATAACTGCATGTGTCTTGTGTCTACCTTAAATAATTTTTGCTTTAATGGTCAACCTCTGTTGAATGACCTTCTGTCATGATGAGGTATTTTCTTGCTGTGTTCAAACAGAGACCAGCCCCGAGCACCAGCAGCGCTCCTCTGAGATGCATTCAAAGAAAACTGTCCTCATCAAGACCATTGAAACCCGCGATGGAGAGGTAAAACACACAGAAAAGCAGAAAACAGAGATCTGATATCCAAATGTTCCTTTTTTCTTTTACTTGCTATGGAAATGTACAAAGTACCTCTACAGAATAATCTATTTTATATGAAAAAAAATGTCTAAAAATATGACAAACTGCCGGTTTTGTTGCTTAAGATTCATCTCAATGAGCTTATCAATCATTCCTACCATTCCCTTTTCTCTTCCATCATCTACAAAACAAAGGAAAAATTCCCCCTAAATAACCCTGTAATAAACAGTCTAGAACAAAATCTAAACAAAAAAAAAGTATTTAGGATTCAGTGTGGATCAATAGGTGACATGATAAAGGACTCAATTTTTCACATGTTGACTAGTTTAATCTCCCTCATTTGACCCTAAACTAATTTGACTCTAAACTAATGGGCTTACATTTATATTGATCAGTATTTAGTCTGGGTCAGGGCTCACTTTTACTTAATTCTGCCCTAAATAGCCGAAAGAGTCAATTTTCTGCACTGACACTGAAAAAAAACAGCTTGTTCTGATTAAAGTGTCCTTTTTTTGAAGTGAATGTGGATAAAAGCTCAGTTAGTGGCAGGTGTAGGCACAACTAACAGTGATTTTACAAGCTCAATTAGCACTTGTGACCTTTGACCTCTGCGAAATATATAATTTGTAGTCAGTTTTCAGTTTTGAAAACCATCTGTAGTAAAAAGTGAGGACCTAGCTGCACGACATGGTGACATTTTATCATTTCATTTAGAAGGCATTCCTGATGCTTCCAAGTAAACACACCTACATACACACATGCTGCGACTAGTCCAGCCAGTCAAACAACCTGTCCCACCCGAGTGGAAACACGCTACACTGGCAGCTTCCTGGGAAAACATACACCCAGGCGTGTTGAGACAAGTCATGGTTGCTCTTTTTTTTCAATAAAAGCTCAGCTGTATCACTTTGTCTTGTATCTCCATTTTCATGTGCAGCCCTGTTGACTTTGTTGAAGGATGGCATGCCGCTGTTTTTTCCACCTCTTGCAAAAGAAGAAACTCTTCCAGCACAACAACAATCCACTGCAAAACTCTCCATCATGAGTTATTTCTATCTCTATTTGAGTCCTAAAAGTCTTACTCTCTTAAAACAAGTGAAACAATTCTGCCAGTGCAGTTAGAATATTTCAACCTGTTTCCAACATAAATCAACTTGTCTTAAAAATGTTCTAGAAATGAGTGTCTGTACCGTGAAATAAAAAACTATAAGGCAGGTCACTGCACTAGAATTAAGAAAAATTTAACTTTTAAAAAGAAATTTTAAAAAATACTTTAAAAAAAACTTTGATATATAAGCAACTAGTTGAAATTCTTACTGGACTGGCAGATTTTCTCCTTTACTTTTTTTGCAATATATTTTTAAAGAGAGAATGACTTAAAGCAGCTCTATGGCACTTTTCATTTTGTGTTGATTTTGGCGGTCCCTGTGGACAAAGGCGGTAGTGTTTCACCT
>NTHP01000126.1:735084-751172 GCA_003416845.1 Oplegnathus fasciatus
TTGACGCTGGGCGGCGCTCTCTGACTCGTCTGTCGTTCAGCTTCAGCCAATAAGAAGGCAGAAACTCCTGTGACCTCATCGACCGGTGTCTGGCCAGCCGTATGTTCAGCTATGTTTGTCTGCTTGTATTAATCTGGCGTACCAAAGCACTGGTCTGTTGGTGCCAGTGGTTTAAAAACTCCTTTAAAGACCCTGTTTTCTTGTCATTTTCCTTCAGACTGGATTCTAGCAGGGTCTCAACAAGGCTGTGTGGACTCAAAACCATTTAAAGTGCCATTTTCAATGTAATTTTTTGTTTGTTTTGTAATGACACACGTTAGCAGAGGAGAAGGTAACTGATTACACCCACTCATGGATGAAATGATTGGTCGATTAATCAATTAGACAACTGAAAATTAATTGACAATTTTGATAATCAATTGTCTAAGTCATGTAGTCAAATGCTCTGGTTCTAGCTTCTCAAATGTCAAATCTGTTTCATATCATTTTAAACTGAATATCTTTGGGTTCTGGACTGTTGGCCGGACAAAACAAGACATTCGAAGGCATCACCTTGAGCTCTGGGAACTGACATTTCATCAGCTAAACCATTAATCAAAATTTAAAGAAAAAAAATTAACAGATTCATTGATAATGAAAATAATAATTTATTGCAGCTCGACTGTAGCTTTAGGTTTTGGTATTTTATCTGAGTATTTCCATTTTTGAGACTTTCTACTTTCTAAATATTGAACTTTTCACTCTTCTACATTTAAATAAAGAAAGGAGCTACTTGTTACCTTGTAGATTAAGACAAAAAAAATTTAACTAATACCATCTTTCTTTCTTCCTCTTTCATTCCTTCTTTTCTTCTGTCTTCTCTTCCAGATCAACTAATCTGAAAACACTGTTATCCAATGGCAAAACTAATGTCTTCTCTTCATCACCATCATTACTTTAACTTTTAAATGTTGTGTATGTTTTTCTCCTAACACGTTTTCTGCGTCTTCACTGGAGTAGATTTTGAGATGTCAGGGCTACTTTCTCCAAAGGATTTTATCTTATCAGGCCGTTTCTGGCACAGTTCGGATGTTGCTTTGGACATTGCATAACTGCAAAATGTCCAAAAAGAAAAAATGACCCCAGAAGGTTTTTAACTCAGTTCAGGTGCAGTTTACAGTATTTAATCCTAACTCAGCCATAGAGGACATCTTCCACTATGAATATGGAGGACGATGTTACTGAAAAACAACAATTCTGCAGAGTTAAAAAACTTCACATAATGCAACAAGTGTCTCAACTGTTGATGTGTCACGCAACAGATTTCTCCAACATGAAAACGACAACAACAAACAACATGAGTGTGTGTGTGTGTCACAGTCGTGACTGACGCCAAAGCCTCGATGATGGTGAGTAACAGCAGAACGAGGAGTGATATGACACAACCAACCGCCAACGTGACTGTTCCTGGAGCTGCTGCGGCGTGAGGATCCAAAAATAAGCCGATCTAACTTCCTGTTTAACACTGGAAGTGAACAGGACGCATCATTCCTCAAATCAGAACAAATACCAAAGAAAACAGCCACATGAATGTCACTGAATGACGCCTGTGCATGTTTGCTGATGTGCAGCCAGGAGCAGCATGTTCCAGCCTAAAGACTACAAAAAGGGACAAAGAGGACAACAAAGATGACAAAAAAGTCCTCAAACAATAATTCAAGAAGAAATAGAGTTTAGTTTGGCTGCCAGGTGAAAACCATTAATTGCATTTTTGTGATTTTCCTACTTTCATATCAGCTAAAGAAGGAAAGGAAAAAGGAAGGAAGGAAGCAAAGATGGATGGACATAGGGAAGGAAGGAAGGATGATAAAAGGAAAGGAAAAAACAAGGGAACAAAATGAAAGAAACTTTCAAAGAAGAAAAGACTAAAATAAAGAAGGAAAGAAAAAACTCTTACCACATGTTAAATGTAAAAATCTGTCTCTGCAAAGTAACTCCAGCCATCAGATAAATGTAACAGAGTAAAAAGTACAATATCTCCCTCTGAACTGTAGTGGAGGAAAAGCAGAAAATCTTCCAAAATGGAAATACTCAAGCAAAGCAAAAAAGTCTCAAAAAAGCACATCAGTTCAGTACTTAAGTATATGCATGTATTTAGTTACTCACTCACTTTTAATTGGTTATTCAAGGCGTCTGCAAAGCATCACGCTAAACGTGAGACCTCTGAAAGCCATTAAAATAAAAAAAAATCAATAATGCATCTAAATATGAAATCCTAAGAAACTGCAACATTCCCACATTCCCTTATAACCTCAAAAACGTGTTAACCTAAATGCTTTCAAAGATTTTTGAATTCAGAGATATTGTATCCATCCCTTGGCAGGGACAAACCTTTTATCTGATGGGGGTTTGAAGCATGTGGGCAAAAACTCTGAGCGTGAGCAGAAGTGGTGAAAATGTTAAGAGGAAGGAAAAACTGGACGGGGAGAGGTAATGTGAAAGAGAAGGGAGAGAAAGGAGAGGAAAAAAGGAAAAAAAAAAAACGCCAGTGGCCTTCCCACCATGTTGTGTTACGTAACTGCCTCATAATGCATTACTCACTGCACTTCAGCTCCTTTCCAAATCACTTTGCATTGGCAACGATTCGAATGATTCAAAACAACGAAAAATATAAATCTCCCCGTGTTCAAAAACATTTCTGTACAGGTGCAACGTGGAAAAAACTGCAGGCGCACAGAGAAGTGAAAAAATCTGTTTACATTCATAAAAACAAATGGAGAAGGTTCAGATTGATGAGAACTGATGTTGGGCTGCAACTAACAACTATTTTCATTATCGATTAATGTCACAATTATTTTCTCAATTGTTTGTTTAGTCTATAAAATGTTGTCACAATTTCCTTCAAGTTACTTGTTTGAGAAAATACTGAGTCCTGAACCCTAGCATCTTGTTTAGTCTAAGTTAATCGAGGAAAAATTATTTATTCATCTTATGAGCATGAAAGTTTGGATATCGATATCACCGTGGCAATTGTGTGCAAAATCCCATGAAGTAATCACCGACACTGAAATGATTAGTCGATTAATCAATTAGCTGACTGACAGAAAACTAATTGGCAACAATTTTGATAACTGATTATCAAATATTCTCTAGTTCCAGCTTCATAAGTGTGATGATTTGCTATTTTCCTTCATCTTATGTGATAATAAACTGAATATCTTTGGGTTTGGGACTGTTTGTTTGACAGAACAGGACATTTGAAGATGCCACCTTTGACTTTAGAAAACTGTGATGGGCATTTATCACCAGTTTGTGATATTTCATAGGACAAACAATTAAGTCAGAGACTTATTGGCAGATTAATTAACAACGAAAATTAAATAAGCTCTAAATTCCTGAATGACAAATCAAGTTACATATTTGAGGAAATATTTAAATTTATTCACAATAATTGAGTCCTGAACATAAGCATCTTATTTAGTCTTTACAGAAAGTTTGGATATCATTATGCAAATGTACTTAAAATAACATATAAAATAAGCACATCAAAATTTTGTTTACAGCAATCAATGATGCTTTACAACAAAACTCTTCAAATGTGTAAAACATAACCTTTGTTGGAATCATTCATTTGGACAACAGAATTTTATAAAATGATAACAAGACTTGACCATATCATCACGATACAATCTCACAGACTTTGAGTTAAATCTGCTCCTCTCTCCATCACTGACCTGAGAAGTCTGCTGGTCTGACCGAGGCTGCAACATGTCCTCATCCAAAGCCTCTCTTCCCTCTTCACGGTGTCTGAATGCCGGCAGTTTAATGAGAAAATGAGCTGGAGCACATGATGCAGACAGACCTCTCTCTGTCTCTCAGTGTTGTTCACGAGCCATCCAAGGTAACAGGCTGGTGGGTGAGCTGCCAAAAACAGGCCTGTTCATGACGAGCTCAGAGTGAGCTGCCAGCGTCCCGCCGCTCACAGCGGAAGACCGAGTGTGTCACCGGTTTACATGTCAGCTTCCGGGAGAGAGACACAGAGAGAGAGAAAGAGGTTGTTGTCGTCAATCGCCCTGCCGATAACCTGGCACGCCAACCGCCATCCCTCTGCACATGTCAATCAATACTGGCAGGGGTTGCAGTGGAAACGTGACCGTGTGCAGGGGAGGATGTGGCCGGTGGTAGCAGGATCATTGCATATGTGTGTGTGAGTGTCATCACGTGTCTCAGTCAGACAGAAATACTGACAAGAGGCAGGTCAGATGGGTTAGGGCATGACAGAACAGCCCCAGCAACAGCAGCGTGAGAATGTTGAAGACATGACAGAGAAATTCTGCTTTCCAGGGAATGATTGAAATTCCCAAACGGAAGGTTGGGATTAAAAACCAAGTCAGGAAAAAAGTCTGGAGTTTTTACTTTACCCTAACCCCAGTTTTTAGGTTGGCATTTCAAGTTAATTAATGTGGGAAATGATGTACAAACTGGATTTTAAAAAATACATATCTATATATACACACACTACAGGGTAAACACACTACAGTGTATATAGAGAGTAGAGGTAGTATGTGGACTAATTTTTGTAAAGTAGTTTTCATATCCATCTCAAAACGGAGAATTTGGACATGACCTTTAAACAACATTCACCGCTGGTTTTCGAGAATCCTCAGACACGTGTGTCTGTCCATCTGGATCAAAACAATATTCTGTCTGCTGCACAATAAAAAAACATTTAAAACCCATTTTTGCAAGGTTGCAGCTCATTTTCCTAATCCAAAGAAAGATCACAGCAGGAAGGGCCATACAAGCTGCCTTGGATGCTTGTTTTTTAAATAAGATGAGCATCTTAGGACTCAGTATTTGAATAAACTGTTAAAGGAAAAAGATTGATACCACTCTCATGTCTAACTGTAAACCGGAGCCAACAGCTGGTTATCTTAGCTGAGCATAAAGACTGGAAACAGGGGTACACCACCTGACTCTGTCCAAAGGTAACAAAATCTACTGCACCCTCGTCATATCTTGTCAGTTTAACCCATATAAAATCTGAAATTTAAAATCGACACATTACCTTCACAGCCAGACTGGCTGTTTCCAGTCTTAATGCTAAATTAAGCTAACTGGTGTAAGCGTATATTCCAAAATGTTAAACTATTGCTTTCAGCTACTGATTTACTGATTTAATATGGAATGATGACTAATAGAAACAAATCAGAATTTCTTATGCTCAGCATCTTTGGAAAGCAGCAGAAGAACATTATGTAGTTTTCGTCAATATATGAACAGGAACAATCCACACGATGACTCTTTTTGTTCTAATTTTTGGTCTAAGAAGAAGAAGAACATTTAAGACAAACATAAAAGAGTTAAAATGTAGTGATGTAGCCAAAATCTCAAGCCTTAAAAATGCGGGATTTACCATGTGGGGGTCTGATGTTGTCCTCCAGGTGATGGTATCTGCTCAGGACAAATTTTCAGCGACACGAACTGAACACAAACTGTCCATCTTAACAAAAAATGCCAATATCTGTTCAGATCTGAATGAGTCAGACTCTAAATGAAACCAAAACCATCGGTGAAATTACTGGCAGAACGTTCTCATGTTCATTGGAAGAAGGTGGCTCACAGGTGACTCATTTCACATGACTTTTTTACAGAACATTATGTGTCTTGTGCAGATGAATATTATTTGCAGCGGTCGACGGCTCTCACCCACAAACACCCGCACGACTCCGGGAGATTAGGCACGACCGCCGGCGCCAAGAGGCCGAGGCGTTCTCACACCTCCTCAGACGCTCACTGAGCAGGTTACATAAGGCTGAGAGTGAATGGGCTGCTCTAGTTATAAAACCATGTGTAGCTGCTGTCATCTCTCCCGATTGGACAGAATGTGGAGAATCTGCTGATGGGGAATCGGTGAGAAGAAGAAGAGAGGAGGAGGAGGAGGAGGTGGAGGAGGAGGAAGACACTGAGGTCTTTGTCCATGTCAGACTCTGTTTTCACCCCGACAGACTGCGAAGAGAGCAGCATCGAACATGTGCCTCTATAACTATTTTAGTCTATAAAATGTCAAAAAATAATGAAACATCACAAGTTCCCAAAGCTCCCAAAGTCTTTAAATGTCTTGTTTTTTTACAACCAACAGTCCAAAATCCAAATATAGTCAGTTTACAATGACTTAAATCCTCACATGTGAGAAGCTGGAACCAGAGTATGTTTGGCCTTTTTGCTTGATAAATGCCTTAAAGATCAATTGATTGAACTGATGGAATTAATCAATTGATTAATCAACTAATCATTTCAGCACTAGTGGAGATGCAGGCAGACTTTAATCCTGGGTCTTTGTTTTGCCATCACTCCTATCAGTTCTCAGTACGCACTGATTTTGTGATTTACAGATCAAAGAACATCTGAAGTTGGCTATATTTCGTTGAAAACTGAATATTTTTTAGTCGTCTAGTTTACATAGTTTCAGTTTCAACAGCACTGCAGTGACTGTAGGCGGGAGACTTAAAACTTGGAGACAAGTCAAACCTAAGTCACAAAAACTTGAGACTTCCCTAAAATCATAATTTGACTAGAAATGTGAAAACAAAGCAAAGCTTTCACATTTCAGATTCTGACTTTGGAAAATCCTGGAAACATAAAAATGAATATGATAGTGTCAGAAAGGTCTTGCATAGCCACACAGCTTGGATATATAATTATTAGGTCTCCGCAGTTAAAGGCCTTGATGTTAGCTATGGAAAAAAAAAACACAATTCAGCATTGAAAGGAAAATGTTCAAATGCAGTGTCATTTTAATGGTCTGCATTTAGTCCTGAAAGACTTGCATCTTGACTTGCAGTTTCCTAATGAAAAGCGGAGACTTGAATTTGCACTATGGCTGTCTTCACACCAACATTACTGCAAGGGCCACCCAGCAAAAACGTTGTACACAAGAGCTGAACCTGGTTCAACTTTTACAGCCAATAATGCATCGTTATCCAGCAACTCATTGCCAATCTGCAAGTTCAAATTCCTGGTAGATTACTTTGTCATGTGAGCAGTGTAATTCTGTTTACATGGGAATCATTGATAGAAGATGAAATGACTGACACCATGATAATTTTCCAAAGTTGTAAAATCCTTCCTCATAGTATTATAAACTACCATGCAGCGATTTGGCATCTCATAAACTTTCTCTACTCAAACCAGACCTCATGAATCATATTTCAGCATTTCACCTGTACCTTTAGCAAAATGTGTTTTTTTCTGTTTTTAATGTGGGGACTCACAAGAGACAGAATTCTTTTAAAAACTGGTCAGAATTGAAGCAGCAAAAGCCGAGACATCCTGACTTTTAGTCTCTGGAATGTGCAAAGTTTCAAAACACGTTCCACAATGCGACTGAACAGGGTGTTTCATTAGAGCATCATATCGGGGTTAATATTTCAAACTTTAGAAACCTCGCTACAGAGCCACAGAAGACATTAAGTTGCTGAGTATGACTCCTTGTGACAAGTGAACTGGTCTTCATGTGTAAAATCAGTGGAGTGCCCCTTTAAAAACAGCCCTGTCCACCTGAACTTGCTCTCAAATCTCAAGTGAAGTACTTAAAACTAAACCCCTAACAGGTACCAAAAGTTACTACACTTCTAAAAAGTACTAAATGTTTAGACATATGACAAAAATTAAAGTTCCTTCCAACATCTCAGATACATTCAGAGTTCAAAATCAATCCACCTTCTTTCATTTTCATCTCTCTACTCATATACCAAATTGTTTGTTTCAGGATCAAGGATAAAAAGCTCCGACAGTTTAATCGTCTCCACGCTGATCACTTGACATCAGTCTCTGCTATGTCCGAGCAGCTCTGATAATCCTCGTGTCTGTGTGGTCTGTTCACCAAATCTCAAAGATAATGAGATTCGACTGGGTGTAGTGCGGCCGGAGGCGAGGTCAGGCAAGCTCTGGATTAACATTAGGCCTTTTACAATCACTCAGGACTGTCACTAACACTTTCTGTCTGCATCAACTTTGAAGCTGCACAATCAATCAAAAAAACAAATATTGGAATGAGGGCTAATTATGTCAAGTCGTTGGTCCTTTTTGACCATCATTTTTCAACCACTGGTTCCTCTCATGTGTCATCAGACCTGCAGCAGCATGTTTGAGGACTTCCTGGAACTAAATATCCTTGTTTGTCTTCTTTTAGGTGACGAGTCTTCCTTGCGTAACTGCCAACCTCCTACAATAAAGGCTTCTCTTTTTCACACTGTCTTAATCCTGCTGCTCAGTATGACTGAACAGCCCCCAACCAGCTCAGTTTTCCCCGTCCGCCGCCGCCCTGAGGGAGCCGCTCAGGAATATCAATGATGTTTGTTCCCGTAGAGGAGAAACTAAACGCAGGGTTAGAGCTTGAATCTTGGCAGATTCACACAGTGGGAAGACAAAAAATAACCTCAGTTTCTTTGAGGTGTCATGTCAGGAAATCTGTGAAGTTTTACACCAAAAGGTTCAAGACAGGAGGAAAGACGATGGCTGTGAACGTGACTGCTGTACTGTAGAATAAATAGAACCTTAATTTCTTCATCTGGAGATTTCTTGCACTAGAATGAGCATTCGTTCGTCTTTTAACTACAGCTGCCATCACTTAACAGACAGGACATCCCAGTGATATCAGGTCTTAATGACTGAACTGTCCTGTAGCATAAAAATAATGTTTTCAAATGGGTAGCACACCCTATTTAACCCTTCCCATAAGCAGACACAACTTTAGAGATTAATTTTGCCAATTTAAAGCCCCGGTCTGTTGGAGGATAGGACTCATTCCTCGCTTTCCATCTGTCACAGCCTCATTCTGTGATTTAGGTTGACAAAACAGCCTTTCTCCTTTCTTCTTCAGACTTTAACTATGTATGTAAGACATGTATACCTGGACAACGACAGCTTTCGCCTTGCAAATGAGACAAAAAAAAAAAACAGTCACATAAATCCACAAAAAAAGGGAAAAAAAGCCTGTCTTGTCCTGCATCGATTAGCCGATCGAAAGAAAAATAACCGGCATCAATTTTGATAATCATTAGTCGTTTAAATCATTTTTTAAGCAAAAATGTCAAACATTTGATGGTTCAAGGCTCTCAAATGTGAGAATTCACGACTTTTCTTGGTCTTACACGATAGTAAATTGAATGTCTTTGGACTGTTGGTTGGACAAAACAAGACATTTGGAGACGTCAACTTGTGCCCTAGAATAATGTGATGGGCATTTTCACTGTTCTTTGATGTTTTATAGGTCAGACGATTGATTGAGAAAAAAGTTGGCAGATTAATTGATAATGAAAATAATCGTTAGTTGCAGCCCTAATTATAATGCTCCAAATTGGCATCCTAACTAATTAGTCTAAAATAAGATTTGGGGAAATCTAAATAGGAAAAAAAAGTTCAGTTTAAAGATGAGACTCCTTCACAAGAAGTCCTCAGAAAGCTTGTTTCATTTCTCCTCAACTAATAGGACAGGCAAGTTTTATAGTGTCCGACTGACAGGTGTAGCGAGTGGTAAACACAAACTCCAAATGTTCTTCTGGGTGATTTCATCATGTTATCACTATATTACTCAACCAAGGGATTCTGGAAACAATGAAAACTCCACCCGTAAACCTTCAAGATCCTTGAGATAAACTCAGCTTTTTGGCTGATGAATAACATTCAGACTTTCAGCTCCGTCAGCTCGAGTTAAACAGCCCGTGAAAGGACACGGAAACGCTGAGCAGAGTCGTGTCACACCAAGAAACCAAAACTACCAAACCCAGAGAAACAGCAAATAAATATATGAAAACACGTCAACACAGTGAAGACAGGAAACCGTCAACCACCAATCCAACTAATCATCATAACAGCAACCTCAAAACCATCAATTATCACCAGGACTCCATTATTATAAAGACTGCTGTTTGAAAGTGAATTAATCATTAATTCTATTTACATTATGTGTCAGAAACAAATTTATTTGATTTCTGGCTCATAAAAAAAACAAATGAAGCTGATCAATGTCTGTAATAATTAATCGAACTTGGATGCACGTGCAATAATAACGCATGATCCTCTCTGCTCGCCCGTACGTGCCACCTCCAATAACAGCACGGCACGTGTGCTCACAGGGTCGATGCCGCTTGCAACGTTTCCACCGTGAGGAGCTGCGATCATCAGCTGCCACCAACCCAATTATTTCTATCGTCAATGCTTCAGCCACAGAGAATAATGAACGGCCGAGCAGCGGCGGTGATTCAGTGATTCTGAATCCGGTTTGACCTCTGGGCTCGCAGCCTGCTGAGGTCATAAAGGTGACTTAAACATTCTAAAAAGAAAGTACTGAAGATAAATGTCCACATCCTGTCACCCTCTCCAGTGGCAGGAGCTCGATGAGAAGATGTCAGAACTGCAGCAAAGATGCGGTTAATAAATCCGCTGATGCAAAATATATTGAGCTGTCCCTGACTTCTGAGTTCTCAGACTGACTTCTCTCACTAAATAGTATTTCTTTACTGTCTGATTAGTTGATTTAATAGAAAAGTGTGTCAAACTGTTGCTTTGCAGATGAATGAGAGTCAAGAGCAGCAGAGGAATGAAACATCTGTTCAATACTGATGAGTATTGAATGCATTGCACCCACCCAGGCACTGATGCCTAACAGAGAGTGGCCTGAGTGGAAGGACGAGGCAGAGGTGATATTGACGGCGTTTGAGGGACAGCTTCTCGGCTCTGCAACATGCATTTAAATCAAGTGCTGAAATGATTAGTCAATTAATTAATTAGTTAATCTTTTAAGTCATTTAAGAGGCAAAAAATGCCAAACATGCTCTGGTTCAAGCTTCTCCAGTGTGAGGATTTGCTGCTTTTCTCTGTTTTATTTCATTGTAAACTGAATATTTTTGAGTTTTGGACATTTTGGTAGGAGAAAACAAACTATTTGACGATGTCATGGACTGTTTCGCTATTTACTGACATTTTAGACTTACCACTTAATTGTTTCATGTGAAAAAATAATCAATAGGCTCACCAATAATAAAGATAACCCTTACTTGGAGCCATATATAGCATATAGTTCAAAGGCATACCGCATAATGCAGTGAGGCACAATGTAATACTGCTTGGAAGCTATAAAACCAAGTAAATATAATTTGCATGCAGATTTAGGATATTTGATGATATTTAAAGACTCAACACATGTCCATGCTAGGGCAGCAATGAATGATTATGTTGGTAATATATTATTTTTTTATTTAATCAATTCATTGTTTAATCTATAAAATCTAAGGCCTTCAATAGTCTTGTTTTGTCTGATCAACGGTCCAAAACACAAAAATATTCATATTTACAGTGATACAAAACAGAGAAAAGCAGCAAATCCTCACAGTGAAAGTTTTACTAGACAAGTGATGCAATTGTTACATTTCTGTCGATTAACTAATCAATTAATATACTAATCTTTTCAGCACTAGTCTACACACCATGATACTTTCAAGACAAACACATGAAACGCCTGTGAAGAAACCGAAGCGCTTCAGCAGTTTTTTTCTTTTAAATGTTGCTTGTTTTCAATAATCCTGAAGCAGGAATGAGCAACAGTTTTCTCTTCCGGGGCTGCCTGGTCTGCCTCTTTGCACCTGTCAGCTCCAACAACAAGCTCTAATGCTCTGAAAAAACATCTGGCCTTCAGCAGCCTGCAGGTCTCAGCTCACTGTTTGAGACTGAACACTAATTAGCTCACGTCAGGACACCTATCATCGCTGCTCGACCCTGAACGCCCCATGGCAAACTCTGACATGAACCACCATGCTTCCTTCAGCTTCTCAGACCGCTGCTGGTGCTGGTGGGAAACACAACACGACAGAAAAATGCAACATGAGAATACAATCTGTGTGTGTTTTCATCAACAGCTGAAGCTCTTCATTAACGTCAAACTTCATCCCATCTGGCCAGTTGATGTGAAGGTGGAGGAATGTGGGAATATGTCACTGTTGCTGCAGGCTGCAGGACATAAATGCAACTAAATGAGATGCAAATATTCACCAAAAAAAAGTAAGTTGGAGTAGTTGGAAATCTGCCCAGAGTCAGCAACATTAGAACTACTACCCATAACCAAAATTAAAACTTCTAATTGCAGTTTTAATTGTTTATTTATGTCAATTTGTTTTATTCTGTATCATTCTAATGTGTTCATATTCTTCTTGTCGTGTGCAACATGAGCGACAAGAAATATTACATCAAGCTGCCACCTTTGTTCAAAGTTTTTCATCCACAAAAGTTGTCAGTACACAACATGGACAACACAGCAATACAGACAAAGCAATCACCTCAGGATGTTTCTGAGGCCTGAGCGATTGGACACAACGAAACAAGTCCAGTGTTTTAGATATTTTTGTCTATTTTAGTATTAATTATTTCTCCACTGGCTCTAGCAACCATATAGATTGAAAAATCACTTCCTTTTTTAGTTCCATCCTCTTACAGCCAGCTCTAAAGACCACCATAAATAAAATATCAACATGTGAGAAACAATTAAGGCGCAGGCGGGAGATTTTTCATACCCACAGCAAACCAAATTCATAAAATGATGAATATCATGAATCTTTAACCGTCCTAAATTTACACATATTGCAACAGACAACAACTACATCTTACCACGAGTTTGAGTAACCAATCAGCCAGCAGCCCAGTATCTTTCACTAGTCATGCTGTAAATGGAGGAAATACACAAACTGATGGATGAAAAAGTAATTATTGTTACATTTAGGATTATCAAAGAGGGTAAATCTGATTTGAATGTAACCATCAACGAAAAAAGCCTCAAATGTGAAAACGATGATTCAATAAGAGGCACAAACTGTAGCTGGACCTGCACAGCAGCCTGTGACTGGATGTTTATCAGATCATAGTGAAGCTGCAGCAGCCGGAGAATAAACTCTGCCTTCCCTACATCAGACTCAGACAGGAGGGGGGTGAGGAGGAGGGTAGACGGGGTGAGGGAGGATTTGAGCAGCACCATGCCGGAGATGTTGACCCACTAGCGGATCCGAAACGACGTGTTGTGGCATTTTCATTCCCCTGGCGGGCTGCAGAGCTCGAGCCGTGCCGCCTGACTGCACTGATAAGACGGCGGCCTGACACACAGTGAATACACAAAGACCTCGCGGAGCCAGTTCAAGGTCTGCAGGGTTTTTATCAGGCAGCAGCTCCGAGTGTGTCCTCTCACTGTTTTATAACTTCAGTCTGTAAAGCTCAAAACACATCAGGAGTTATTTTTGAGATGAAATACTGTCTCTCACTTTCCTTTAACCTGCCCCTTGTCTGCTTCACTTAGCCTACATTTCCCAGAGTACCTTTCAGTGACCTCCAGGGAGCATGAATCCAGTTATCTTGCACTGGGTTACAGATGAAGGTACAACAGTTAGAGTTTTACAGTTACAGATATAAAAATTGCATTTTGGTTTATTTCCTGCCCCTGCGGATGTAGAATTGGCTCTATTTCTTCTTCTCTGGTGGATTTGTTGCTGTATGATTGTTTAATGTGTTAAATGGCAGTTTCAGAAAGAAACAGTTTGAGGGACTGTCATTAAAATGACAGTAATGTGGTGCATTTGCAGTCTGGGAAGTAAAGCACACAAAAAGCTATGTATCCAAGGGTTTTATGTTGCTTGGACACTGAAAATAAAAACGAACGCCACAGTTTATGGGGAGTAGCCTACTACCCAGCCTGTGAAAACCGTTGTATATTGTCTTCTGGCTCTGGAGTTGTTTTGTCGAGTCTGAGATAAATAACCCTGATGATGTCACAGTGATGTCACCAGGGTTATCTCAGATTGGGCTGGAAACTTTTTTAACGGAGAGCCTGTGTTACAAAGTGAGACACACCTGAGCTGCATTATGGGAGCTTTATGGAAGCGCTTTAATAACTTCTGCATTTAAGAGTCATGCTAGGAAACAGAAAAATCTAAACTTCCAGAGCTCTGACATGTTTAAAAACATTTTAAAAACATCAGCTGATCAACCTGTGAACTCTGAGCTGTCAGAAAATGTCCATCCATGAAGTTATGAATTCCACACCAGAGATGTGGACTCATTTTCTCCACTGCAGCTTCCGAGGACATCTGCATGTGACATTATATCATCTACCTTTAACCAGGTAATTAAAATAAACATGAAAAGTAAATAAAATGAACCCAAAAATTCAGCATACATCACCGACGGCTGGTTGAGTAATGATGCACACACACACACACACACAGAGAACATGTTTACTCTGCACAAAGACCCAATTAAAGACAAATTCCTACATCATTCTCTCACTGTCCTCGCCTCAAATTAATGATGAAATCAAACTCATCATGAAGTGAGGACCCCTGAGTGTTTCCAACCTCCAAAGCTTCTCACACATTTCCATGAACCAAAAATAGAAACTATTTAACTTGAGTTAAACCCAGAACAGGTCTCTTGTATATCAGTAGGAGAGAAACTAATGGATGTGTCTTTATCAGTTAGTCTGTTTCATTTGTGGAGTCTATAAGAGGTCAAACAGTCTTTCTTTAAATGTTCTGTCTGACCAACACATGTACATGTGATACAAAGATATTCAGTTGACAATGATATAAAACAGAGAAAAGAGGGAGGATCAGAGAATGTTTGACATTTGTTGTCTGTTCATTTCCTGTCAGTCTACTAATCAATTAACCACCAGTCCTAATTCCAGATTTGAGTGCGTTTAATCAGCCAAGTTATCCAGATAAACACAGATAAATCTCAGATTGAAACTGAGCACAACCTTTGAAAAAGAAAGCTCTGATTTAGACACTGTATCATACGGATATTAAACCTAAACTGAGGTTTGGTCCCCTTCAGGGACCTCTGGGAGAGCTCAGACTCCAGACTGGTCCAGACGTACGAGTAAACACAACTCTCTCTGGTAAACACATCATCTATTCATCCATCCATCCATCCATCTGCTATAATGAGAAGCAATTGACTCTGACTGGATGATCGACCCTGATGCGGCCATCCGGGTCAGACACCACCGACCTCAGCATCCATCACACGGAGCCAGCTGACCTCAATTAAAGCCACCATATTCCGGATTCAACACACCGCTGTTGCCTTCAGGAAGCCTGGCCTCCTCTTCTGTTGATTTTACGTCAACATTCCCGGTTTCATCATGTTTGACAGCAGGTGTGAGTGTGTGTGTGTGTGTGTGTGTGTGTGTGTGTGTGTGTGCGCGCGTGTGTGAGACAAAAGAGACGCACCGTGCGCGTTAATCGGCCACTCACCATCATCCCCGACAGGTTGACGCGCCTCGTCCGCGTGCACATCACGGCAAAAGGAGCCTCCTGAGCCCGAAACACAAATCATATTCAACGTTTTCTTCCCCGACCTGGGTGTATTCCCGTCGGTGTGGAGCTCCGTCTCTCCCCGGCAGCCTGCAGGGCGGTGGATCCCCCACCTGACTAGTCCTCCATGGGGGGAAAACACACATAAACGGGGCTGAATGAGCGATTACCCGGGTTACATGCCGGATAAAAAGCAGAACTACGTGTACAAAATGGAAATGAGGTGTTGATCCATCCAGGCTCTGGTCTGGATGGATGGATGGATGGAGGATCTTGAGCCCTCGCGGTGCGTCGGGTGAGGAAGGTGGCCTCCGCTGCAAAAAATGACGAGTCCGGACTTGTCAAAGTCTGCATCACATTTACTGACTATGTTGGGAGGAAAATCAGGATGTTCCGCAGCGGCTCCTAGAGGCTGAGATTTAAAACAACATGCCAAAATATCAACAGTTTCTTCTTAATAAAAGTACTGGAAGGTGTGTTTATGTACCTTTATTTCATTTATCCCCTTTGTTTTATGTTTGTTTTGATTTATCATTACCCTTACAAAAAGCACATGTGATATATTGCCACATATAAGCTAATGTTATATCTTGGTGTATTCTTTATTTATGTTTTAATTTTATCTTAATTCCTCAGTGACAATATGGTTTCTCTTCTCCTCTTTGTTGGTCTTTTTTCTCCTTTAAATGACTGAGAGAACCGTGCAAGAACTCCACTGTGTTTCTACTCTGTAAATGTGCAAATGGAAAA
>NTHP01000126.1:751223-761571 GCA_003416845.1 Oplegnathus fasciatus
AAAAAAAAAAAAAAAGTCACTTGAAGTTGAAATCTTTTGCAGTGCACGTGGCAGCCGCACGACGTCCTCACGCAGAGGGAGATGAAGTGAGCGGCGTCAAGCTATTCAAGATTAAGACCGCAGGAAGTGGAGTTATTTAACCTTCAAAATAATAATGACTGATTTTGAGACAAACCTGGTGGTACAGACGGTGGTGGAAGAAGTACTCAGATCTCTTTCTTAAGTAAAAGTAGCAGTACCACAGTGTAGAAATACAAGTAAAAGTCCTGCATTCACTGTAAGTTCCAGGTATCCAGGTATCTGGGATTTCTGGGCTCTCATGCAGCCAAGAAAACATGACTGGCAGCAGTCAAATCTCTCACCTAACCTTGCTTTACACATCTACCACAGCTGAATGATCTGGGGAGAACAAGTCAAAGTGCTTTAGGGCTGGATTTCTAACTGGACCTAAAAGGCCCAGGTTCAGGGTGTGTCAAATAGTTTGTGATAGTTTAAATTACTACATCATTAATGCACAATGGCAGCTGAAATGATAATGACCTTATAGAATAGAATGGAATGAACTTTATTGTCCCCGAGGGGAAATTTGTCTTGGGCGCAGTGCTACAGTCTGTTGCTTCACATAAAGGAACATCACAAAAACATATAGGAGACATTTGACACTGACAACATGACAGCTTAAGAAGAAACTCTAAGAATTAAAATGCAAAAGTGCTAAGTGCAAAAGTGCTTGTGTATTTATTGCACATTTCTCATTAGTTCATGAGTTCATGAGTTCAGCAGCTTGATGGGGGCTGGAACAACCGAGCGGTTTCATTTACACTTTGGCACACGGAGTCTTCTTCCTGATGGCAAAAGTTCATATTCAGAGAAGAGGGGATGTTGAGAGTCAGCAATGATTTGTGTGGCTTGTTTCATGACTGCCTGCCCATACAGGCTCTGTATAGACTCACATTCTTTCTTCCCTATTATTTTCATAGCAGTTTTACTGGTAAGCCTCCTGTATTATTACCTAATGTGGGGGTCCTGTCTTGTAAAGGGGACAGTTTCTAACTCTATCAAAATATATTTTAAAGACCCTCATGATCTCACAGCAAACATGGGGCCGGGTTTTATGTACTCTAATGGACAGAAAATGCGAGGAATTGGGGTCAATAGGAGCCCACAGTTTATTTTTGTCCCATGACCAATAATGCACAAGTTAAATACATCCAACAACCCCCCAAAATAACTGGCAAAGCCAGGTGGATCTACAAGAGGTGAATTGCTTACTTTAAAATCTGGTTACAGATCAAAGTTGAGATGCAGTTTTGACAAACTGCATCCTCAAATTATGAGTCATTCCCTCAAATTTGCTAATTTATGTGCTGAATATATTTGATTTAGCCCCTCTGATTAATAATTTGAGCCCTGAAATTACTTTTTCATATGATTTGTAAATTAACTGAATGTGCAGACTTTCAATTATTTAAGTCAAAGCATTAAACTGTCACTGACATGCATTTGAATTTAAAATACATTGTGCTGTGATTGGCTAGTAACCCTAACCCTAACCCATAAAATAAATGGTAACGCCAGGTGGAGCTACAAGAGCTTCATTGCTTACTTTAAAATCTGGTTCAACATTAAATTTGAGCCGAGCTTCAGACTTTTTCTCAGGTAAGGCAACCATTTTATTTGTCTCAAAATGTTCTACTCTTGATTAATTGAGGAACTCATGACACAATTTTATTGACAATATACAGAATTCCATTGTTATTATGCTAAATTTTATCACTGTAAATGACTGTGGTGCAACAGTGAAGCAGCTTTCCCACTAATGACACTGAACATTTAATTTACTGCAGCTCAAAGAACAAATACAGAAGCTTTCTAACACTAAATTCACTGAGATGTGTCCAGCAGATGGCTGCAGAGAAACAGTCTTCAGCTTATAACTGTTGGCCCAGTTTTAGTCTCCCAAGGCCCACAATTCTTATTTGTATGCCGTATCAATCAATGGCATCAAGATACAGGCAATATAAAAATAAGCGGCACGTTCAGGACAGAAATAAAATCCTGCTTGCATTTCCCAAACAAGGCTGACTTACTACAAATAGCCCTTTAAAATAATCTCTTTTATTTCCACATTGATACTTTGTGTCACTCAAAACAAAAGTTTTGGAGTTTATTTAACTGAAGCTTGGAACCAGAATTACAATAGCTTTTTTTTGTTGTACAATACATTGAAAATACACATCTTTATTTGTGTAAAAGCATTTTAAACCGTTTTAAACACATTAACCGTTCCATTACATATTATAATACATTTTAGAAGAATTGTATCGACATCGTCAACAAAGCTAGATATTTGTAAGAACAGTACAGGCTCAGAGTAAAAATGTATTACAATAAACGACTGTAACGACTATTACAGGAGAGATTATGGCTGTTGTGGCAATTTTGCAATCCCACTCTGACAACGAGGAACGAGACAAAAATCTCTTACAGTACTGTCACACTTTATTAATGCTCAGAGCATGGTACACAAGACAAAAACTGGTTTGGGAAGCTGTTCTCTACATGTATACGTTAGCTTGGTCACAGACAAGATTCAGCATGACCAAACAGGACTAAAATAAGCATATGTATATTGCAATTTCCCTTACAATGGCCTAACCGATGACATTTTAATGACTAACTTGAAACTGATTTTAACCCACTGTGGTTGCAGTTATCTCCAGTTACCCTCCTCTTATATCTTTATTTAAGTTACCATTAATCACCCATAAAAACAAAACTTATGGAGACTCTTCAAAGTCGTTGTTAAATCACTGTTTCGTGTAAAAAATTTTGTGCACGGAAAAGCCAAATGATTATAGCTTTAGCTGTTATCCAAGCACTGTTTGATATAAAATGAAACAGAAAAGAGCTGTCGAATGTGCTTCAACATCTTAACCAATTTCAGCCTGAAAACCTCCTTTCCTTCCCAGCCTTCTGTTTTTCCTCCCTCTGTCCTTCTTTCCTTCATTGCCTTTTTGTTTCCTTCCCTGCTTCCTCCTTTTTCTTCCTACTTCCCATCAGGCCAGTTTCTCCACCTCACTGTCAGAGCGGAGCAGTATGCCCCCAGAGGAAATCTGCATACACTCAAACCAGATATTTCAAAGCCTGTGACTTACTGGCTTCTTTGCAAAGAAAATCGATTAATAAGACCACAAGCCAGCAATAAAAGTAGAGTCCCGTGATTTGTACTGTAAATGTACGTGCAGATGTTTGCAGCTAAAATACCACAAGTCAAAGCATTCAAGTGTCAATGAACTATAAAAACAACACTGCGAGTGGTGTCAGGTTGGGCTGTGATTGGTCAGTTGCATCGTCATAATGTAACACAAAAAGAAAAAGAAACATGGTTCTGTTTTCTAAAAAGCAGCATTAGTGGGAGAAAGTTAGTCAAAGAACGAACAGTTGGACATGTTTTATTTTGATGAACGTTGTATACAATAAATTGTTTGTAGCCTGTGGAAATGTTTATCATAAGCACCTGGGCTGTTGACCCTCAGCAGCATCTTCATCAGGCTCTGGGCAGGAAGCGCAGGTTGATGGGCTTTGAAGGGATGAGTAGGGTTCGAGTTTTAGGCTCCACGATTGGTGCATCATCTTCAGGCTGGACCTCATAATGCTGCATTAACTGCGAGATGACACAAACTGATCACTATAACAACATATAACATATGTTTAAATAACATAAAAACAATAACTGTGTCTTTAAATTATTAAAAGAAACTTAATTCTGTTCAATATTTGTTGATTGTTCGCCTTACACTTTTTAATCTACATATTCTTCCCAATCTAAAACATTTGGTTTATTGGGGAGGTAATGTTTGTTTGTAGTTTTTAGCAGGATATCTTACTTTTATAAACTTGTGGACAGATTTCAACGAAATTCAGCAACAAATAATTATTTTTTTGTGACATTTTTTTATTTTTTAAAGATTTCTTAGCATTGTGAGATAAAGCATGAAAGTAACTCAAACTAAGAGCTGCCTGGAAGGTTGAAAAAATACTCCGACATCTTAAAACTTTGGGTATGCATTGTAAAGTAGCATTCTAAAGAGCATGAGCAAAAGAAAAATATTTTTAAAAAAAAGAATTGTGACTTAAAGGATCAGCACAAACAAACCAGAAAGTCATTTGGGCTTTGAAAACAAACTTTCTGTCTGTCCTCTGAGGATGAAGCTGTTCTGTCTCACTCACCCTGGACAGAGCAAAGTACATCTCCATCTCCGCCACCCTCTTCCCCACACAGGCTCGCACCCCGACACCGAAGGGGATGAAGCTGTACGGGTGATGCTGGTAGAAGCCGGGCGTTGCCCTGCTGCAGTCACCGGCGGGAGCCTCAGCACGGAGCCACCGCTCCGGGATGAAGCTCTCTGCGTCTACAAACTGTGCCTCATCATGACAGGCTGCATAATGACACAGATGGAACTGAGTCTGAAATGAAAAGAATAATAAAGTTTATTTAAATAGCACATTCATTTCTTTTCATTTCTGGCCAAAAGCACTGAATAATTGTTTTGCAAGTCGCAATCTTAAAGTTAAAGGAGTACTTGAAGGGGATATTGCATCACATCCTGTGTTCACATCCTCCTGGTTCTGCTTTCCTACCTTCTTTGGGAACCAGTAGTTGTCCACAACCACCTCGTTCTCTGAAACAAAGCGTCCGTTTCCAGGCACCACAGGATAAAGGCTGTTGGAGAAAGACACAGACGACAATCAAGCTCCAAAAGAGAGAAAACCATGACCTGGAGCATGTGCTCATGTTGTTTTTCAATGTTTCCTAATCGTGACTGGTGTTTTATGCGTTGCTTCATATCAGTTGCACCAGATGACAAAGATAATAACTGATGCTAAAAATGGGTTTGTCACGCTGCTGGATACACAGCTCAGGGCTCTGGTGGAAATGTAGCCAGATTTCTACATTTAGTAAAAGTAGCAACACCCAAAAATCACAAAATGCTCCATTACAAGTAAAAGCTCTGCATTCAAAATTTTTAAAGTAATAGACGACATATTATCAGCAAATAGGGACATTTTGGTGAAGGCTTCAGGTGTCCACATACTTTTGGCCATGTAGTGTACGTAGCAGTGGAACACAATTTTATCACACTTAATATTTTAATATACAGTGATATCAGATTATTAACCAACACTTATTAATATAATGATATAGATTTCTCAATACTGCATGTACAAACTCCACCTGTGTCGAGGGAAAGATGAATCAAGACTTTGTCATCTCTCTTCATTTCTACTGTTGCATAAGATGATATTGTGAAAGCTTTGAGTTCATTTCAGGGCCAACACCTGAAGACGAAGGTGAGCACAATACTCAGTAATACATTTTATTTGTGTTACTGTGTCAGTCCGACCGCTCCTCCGTGTACCATTGCGAGACCGGCTTCCTGTCCTGGGATGACCTGCTCTAAATACCACTGACCAACTCTGAAGCACAATGACTGCACAGGCACAAAGTGTTTATACTTTCTTAACTATATATGGATGTTGTTTTGATTTTAGAGCTACATTAGTACAAAGCTGGTTTTTGTTGGAAGAGCTTATGTTTTATGAAATAAAATATATGTTACTGAACTTGTTCATTTCTGCAAAAAATCACATGACAAGGCCAAAACCAATAAACTATGTTTATTCTCAGAAAACTTAATGTTCAGTTTTGTTTATAGTGATACGAGGGATAAACTATACCAGCTGTGTTTCTCGTAATAAAGGGATATTGCACCCAAATGTAACAGCATTTATGTGTTTTAAATCGTTTTTGGAGGTCAGTGGAGTGGTATAACGTGGGTCGACAAGGTTTGCTTCTGTGATAAACAAAATTATAAAGTAAAATAAAATAATGAAATTAAACAAATTAAAATAAAATAAAATTAGCAAAATAATAAAATGAGATGAAATTAAATGAAAAATAATAAGATTAAATACTAAAATTAAATGAAAATAAAAATAATAGTAAAAAGATGAAACAATGCCAGCCTTTGTCCTTTAAAGCAGTGACGCCCACAGAGGGTTGTGCGCCTTTGAGGGGTTTCAAAAGTTTTTTTTTTTTATCAAAATAGGAAAGCAGAGAAAATATATTTCTACTACACACAATTGTTTTCATTTTTTCTGACTTTTCTCTTATTTTTGCACTTTTTCATGTCAATTACTGAATAATTTAAAGGGTTCCAAGAATAAAAATAATCATTTGAACAAAAAATCAGTCTTTGGTTGAAATGCTCACAACTGATGGACAACCTGTTATGGGGGTCACGAGTAGACCCCTCCATAACCGGTTGTAGACCCTTGTTTTAATTGGTCACAAGCCAAATAGGTTGGGAACCACTGCTTTAAGAGACAAATCCAAACAGCTGTCAGCTCACCGTAAGGTCTCCTTAATGACGGTTTTCAGGTAGGGCATCCTGCTCAGGTTTTCTGTGGTTGGCTCCCGTCTGTCCGGACACACAGAGTTCACCTCACTGTACAGTCGATCCTGAGCCGCGCGGTCCCTCGCTAAATGGTACAGCGCCCACGACAGGGTGTTAGAGGTCTGAAATCAGGCAGGAGAAGAGAGAGCAGGAGGAAAAGGAAGGAGAAATCAGAAAAACTTTATTTTCAGTCACAAGGCAATGGAAATTTGTCTATACATGGCTCACACAGAGCTGCACTTGAGTTGGCGTGCTAACATTTGCAAGCTGAGGCCGATGTGAATGTCATTACTTCTGCAGGTATCTGGTCATAAACCAAAGTAGTGGACAAACTGAAAACTTTGACCTGATGATGGATGATAGACTTAAAGTCAGAGGATCACCAAAGTCGTGACAATTCATCCTGAGGGGGACATGAATGTGTGTACTAAATTTCATGACAACCCACCCAATAGTTGGCTAAAAATACACACGGTATGAAAAACAAAAAGTGTGCACACACAGTTCTGCAGAGTTGAGGACAGTAAAGCTGTACAGGACGTAACAAATATGTGCAAGTTTTAGAGTTTTTGATTTGTTGTTGATTTGAAAGTTTTTATTTGTTTTTAGAGGTAGTTGCATCAGGATGGTATGTTGAAAGTCATTCATTTACAAATGTGACTTATAAACAGCTGCTAAAATTTCCTTTCCTGAGGATAAAAGTCTCTGTGCTAAGAGAGAGACAGAACATTTCAGTTTCAGGGGTTTAAAATGTGGACGGGCAGCACGTTGGAGGTGTGGAATTTCCCACTTGGACTTTAATGCAGCAGAACATAACTGGATAAAAAAGTGAAAATCAAGATCCAGATCACCATCAAAATATGATCCACTGACCTTTTAGTCAAGATGAATCCATCCACCAAATTTCAGCGAAATTGGTAGATTTTTGAGATATTTTGCAAACAAATAATTCTCAAGGATGAATAAAAACATCTATAATCAGCCTCACTCGACCAACATGAAGAATCCAAACACGAAAACTTCTATGTCTGTTCTGTTCTGTTAAATCAAAAGTCTAAAAGACTTTTAAGTATTTCAGCAAACACAGAGTTAAACTTCTCTTGGCCTTAACAAGAGCTTGTTTTGTTTTAATCTTTGTAGTAATCATTTCACCAAAGAAGAAACTTCTGTGTTTTTCTAAGTTCCCTCGGATACAGCTGCGATAACCCAGATTTCACAAACCTCCAGCCCGTGGCCAAAAACAACAACACGCCTCACCCTCAACTGGGAATGCAGCCAGACGAACTCTGTGACTGCTTGTACGTGCAACAATAAAACCAGCTTCACTTCTGTCTGTTTCTGTTGATGCAGGTTTTTTCATTCCCTCGGGCCAAAGCGTACTGATTTCCCTGTGAGCCTCAGAGTCTGTTCCCTCCTGATATGAACATACTGATGGACAGAAATTGTGAAAGTTTTCTTGGCTGTTCATCTCTCAACATGATTATTTACACAACTGTGACGTGTGACCAACAGGTCCCAACAAACCATCAGGTTGAGGTCTGGTTTGGGTTCTGCTATTGTTGAAAGTAAATCATTAAGATGTTTCTCTCTTTCTCTCTCTGACAGTGCCCGTCATCTGCATCCATCTATGTGGGTTGTCTAGTTTTTCTGAGTTAGTAATACTATAGAGGGAGTGGAAAAGTGAAGCAAAGTGCAGCTTCTGCTATGAGGTCAAGTCTCTTGGCAGCAGAACTCGAGCCTGTCTTAGAAAAACAAGAAAGAGAAGTGGATTAAGTTGCAGCAGTTGTTTGAGGAGCTTCTTTGTTTTGATGTTTTGTTTTTTTCCCTCAGTCACCATGAGAATCCACCAACATGAATTCAAGCTGGCAATAGCCGCTGTTATAACAGAGTGTTTGACACTCAAAAGACAGGTTTTGGGTTTAATGTAGCTGAAACTGGACGCCTCCAAATTAAAATCATGAATGTTTAAAAGGAAGCATTATGAAATATTGATGAAACATAAACTCTGAGCAGACGACCAAACCAATTGAAGGCTTGTTGTTTCATATTATAGGTTGTGTTTTGTTGACTGTGTGCACAGAAACCAGAAAGAAGACCACCAGTCTGAACTCGTACTGTCACCCCACTTCTCACCGTGTCAACTCCACCTAGCAGCAGCTCGGTGACGCTGATGTAGACCTCGGCTCTGGTCAGCTTGTCAGAGGACAGCAGGTAGGTCAGGTACATGCCCTCTGCCGGCTCACCACTGCCCACCTGGGCTTCAATTTCAGCAGTTCTCCTGTCGATGAGGGTCTGGGCTGCCATACGGAAACACAAAAAACAAACAATTCACTATCTTGTAAGTGAATCCAAAACCCAAATTGCATGAATTTTCCATTTTGTTGTTTCTTTTGCTGCATACCTACATCATAGAGGTCGTCCCAAGCCTGGACGAAGCGTTTCCAGAAAGGGAGGACGCCGCGGCTCCAGTGAGGAAAGAGGACCACAGTCTCGGACAGCGTCAGCATGTCGCTGGCGGCGGCGATGAAGCGCAGAGTGTCCTGGGGAATCTCCTCCCGCAGGCAGCCCAACCTGGTCTCAAACAAGATGGAGGAAATACCTGCAGGAGGTAAAATTTGAGAAAAGGTTAACAAAACTGCCGCCCTGACCTCAACCTCTGGTGTCACTGAAGTAATTCCTACCTTCAAAGCCGAACTTGTAGAGCTCAGCAGCCATATCTGAAACAGTGGTCTGGTCCTGACTGCGACTTCGAAGGAGCTCGATGCGTTGCAGCAGATCTCCGACCACCTGGTGGATGACAGGGGCGTAGGCCGACACCTCCCGCAGCTTCAGCATCTTGAGGTTCAGGGTGCTGCGGATTCTGTACCAGTCCGGTCCTGTGCTAGAAAGTAAAAGAGCGTTAGTGGTTCTTCAGATTACAAACTGTGAGGGCACCGTGAGGGAGCCTTGAGGAACTCCTTCATCATGGGTTCATGAAACCAGATTTCAAATACATGAAATTTTAACTTTCTTAGTTTAAAGGGATTCTTTCAGGGACCTTTTAAGGGTATTTTATCCTGCACCTTGCTCATGAACACTTCAGCAGGGAGGAAACTTCCAAAGGGGTTAAACCCAACTTCTATATAAAAATGTTCAGGTTCCAGGAAGATCCATGTCAGATCTAAACACTCTGTTTGTTAAATAAAGTTTTTTATTCATATCACAACATCGTCTGTCTCCACTCACTCCACATGCAGACCGTAGGCTTGTCCTCTTAGGTCCCGGTACTCCTTCCAGTGAGGCAGCTCGGCTCGGACCGGATAGCGGCCCTCCTGTTGGATTACCTGAGCTATGAGCTCTGGAGTCGCCACATTGACGATCTCGAACGGGCCGAACCTGGAGCGCCAGATGGGCCCGTAAAGACTCCTCTGTACGCCCTAGAAAATAATGTCAGTGTGTAAAAACAAAAGTGTAAATTTTACAAGTACATTTACACAAGTGTTGCATTTTAGGACCATTTTGAGGTACTTTTACAGCACTTGAGTACTTCTATTTTATTACATCATTATATATAACACTCTGAAAGCTGCAAATCTGTATAATGAGTACTTTTACTTTTAATAATTATGTACATTTTGCAGATAATACATATACCTTTACTCAAGTAAAATTCTGATTGCATGACTGTCACTTGTAAAAGAGTATTTTTACACTTCCTACTTTTACTATTGTGTAATGACGATGATGGTCATGACATAGAGATAAAATAATAACAAAATAGCAAAGATTTAAATGTACATTCATATTAACAACAGCATGACAAATTATAAATAAATACATTCTAAAATATTCTTGGTGTAGGTATAAAAAGGAATACAAATACAAGCTTATTATGAACAAACAGTCAC
>NTHP01000126.1:761705-772312 GCA_003416845.1 Oplegnathus fasciatus
CCTAAAATCAATTTTAAATTTCTCTATCGGTATAAGTGAATCGAGTTTCAGTCTACTCTGTAAATTATTCCAAACAAATAGACAAAATATCTGAAGGCTGTCTTTCCAAGATTTGTATTTACTGCAGGAACACGTAGTGTCAGCCAGTCCTGAGAACGGGTGTTATAAGTATAATGTCTTAGGCACAGGAGTGAAGATAAGTAAGGTGGTAATTTTTTAAATACCTTTACCAAAGTGATGGAAAGGCTAAAGTTTGGAGAAAGAAAGGATCTGCTCATGAATCTTTATTGAAGATGTAACACATGATGACAGCAGCAAAATGAACTCAAGTCTACAGAAACATTTTGTCTGCCAATTCAAAGAAAGATGCAACCAAACCAATTGGGAGATCCTTCATCATGCAGCAAGATAATGACCCAAAACACACTGCCAAAACAACAAAGGAGTTCATCAGGGGCAAGAAGTGGAAGGTTTAAACTGGCCAAGTCAATCTCCAGACTTAAACCCTATAGAGCATGCATTTTACCTGCTAAAGAGGAGACTGAAGGGAGTAACCCCCCAAAACAAACAACAACTGAAAGAGGCTGCGGTGAAAGCCTGGAAAAGCATCACAAAAGAAGAATGCAAAAGTTTGGTGATGTCAATGAGTCACAGGCTTGATGCAGTTATTGCAAGCAAAGGATTTGCAACTAAATATTAAGTCTTATTCACTGTAATCAATTTCAAGTCTCTGTTCCAATACTTTTGCTCACCTAAAAATTTGGTGTTCCGTTACAAATAATGCTATCTTCTAAGTTGTGTATCAGATCCAGATGTAAATACCTGGAAATAAAAGCTGAAATGTTGATCTCTTGTCTCATATTCATCTTTTGATGTCAAACCCAAATGTTTTCAGTCTACAGCAAAAATACAGGAATTGGCCTCACTGTTCCAATACTTTTGGAGGGGAGTGTATATACATAGGCTATATACAGTATACAGTATTCTGCTAAATGTTCAATGGCATTCATTAAATCTTTTTAAAATTCCTTTTGTAATGGGTGTGAGGTTGGACCCAAGAACAGCACAGACTGAGACCAGCGTTGGAACAGTTCAACAGTTTATTCGACAAAGCAGGGTCGCAAAAATCCACAGTAGGTACACTGGAAATAGTCCACACCAGAGCCAGCCAAAACAGTCCACTCTCCAGCAGAAACCTCCGGGGAGGGAATCCCAGAAAGCAGGAGACAGACAAGGGGCGAGCANAGCAAAGGATTTGCAACTAAATATTAAGTCTTATTCACTTTAATCTATTTTAAGTCTATCTGTTCCAATACTTTTGCTCACCTAAAAATTTGGTGTTCCGTTACAAATAATGCTATCTTCTAAGTTGTGTATCAGATCCAGATGTAAATACCTGGAAATAAAAGCTGAAATGTTGATCTCTTGTCTCATATTCATCTTTTGATGTCAAACCCAAATGTTTTCAGTCTACAGCAAAAATACAGGAATTGGCCTCACTGTTCCAATACTTTTGGAGGGGAGTGTATCTCCACTCTTGTGAAGGGTCACAACATGAGCTGCTTTCCAGACTTTTGGGATGATACCAGTGTAAATACTTACGTTGAAAATATGAGTTTTTAAGGCAGATTTTGAGAAAAAATGGGTCTAAGTGATCTTCTCCAGTTGCTTTCTTGGCACTGATTGTTTAAAGGGCTTCGGCAACTGAAGAAGCTTTTAGGTTCCAGACCCCAGGTGGAAATTTCCAGGCCCCAGGTACAAACCTGTAAAGATCTCTCAACCCCCACTTACTGTGGACTCACTCTACTGTCTTCTTTGAAGATGCTGTTCTGCACCAGCTAAAAGACAACGATTAATTCCTGAGCTTTGATTAATTCTCGATCTTTTCCTGACCTTGCAGTGTCAGTGTGTATAAAAAAATGACTTCTCGTGTGCTCCGGGCTCACTCGCTCAGCTCACTCTTGACTGTGCTATGTGGTGGTGAAAACAGGAGTCTTTGAGTTATTATCCACAACATAAATACAAATGGCTGTACCTTTAAATATCCACCTGTGGACTATTTAAATCTGCACAATTACAAGCTGACTTATTACCACACCATCTTTTTAGTTGGGTCACATTTTTGTCCAGGTTTTTTTAAGCTGACATGAAAATTATTTATTTGATTTATTTCTACACTTTTGTAAACTTGTAGATTGTTTCCTGTTTTTATGAAGTTTATGAAGTTTCTGGGAAAATATTTCTAAATACTGCACAAACATTATAACCTGCTGGGCTACAACACCTCTACTGCTGAGAGTACCCACAGGAAACAAATATACATATTACTTGCTTTAAATTAGAATCAATTTGTTCAACAGAACTCAAATCCTGCTTTCTTTCAGAAAAACAACAAACTTGTGGAGGCTGTTTTAGACCATCAGAGGCTGCTTTTATTCTCACTGCCAAGAGAAGTAGGTCAGATATTTGTGGATTATTGTGCTTTTCAGCGCACTGACTGAAACATGAAGGACAAATTACCAATAAAAAAGTTTGTGTGAGAAGTCACCATCAGAGTTGGCACTGTACCTGCAGTAAATGGCTCTTGTCCGCATATCCTTTGACAAATAACCAGTACAGAGTGGTTGATAAACTGGGCCCCGGCAGATCATCGATGCTCTTCAGCTTCCCCGCCTCGGTCGTCGCCGGGACGTTCAGGTTCCTTCTGGCCGGCACGGCAGCATAGGCTCTGTGTTGGAGCCCCGAACCGACCCGGGCCGCCGTCAGTGTCCGTGCAGCAGCCGCCACGGAGCCCATGGTGGCAGCAGCGTTGTGCTGACAGGAGTGTCTGTCTCATCACTTTTATTACAGACCTTTATTGTGTAAATCTCCCTGCAGGGAGTTCCCGGTACTGCAGGAACTGTTTTGTTAATCCATAATTGTATCATGTGGGTGAATTATAAGAGATGATTTCATTTTCATTAACATTCCTCAGCACATTTCCTCAAGTACCATAATTGCTGCTTAATTTGTCAGATGGAGAATACTATTAAAATAATGTATGAAAAACATAAAAATCTGCACATAATAGAACCCTAATAAAACATTTCTATATTTTTCTTTCACTCGCACACCTGAGTTAACGCTTTCAAAATTAAATTCATCTTTGTAGTATAGTTACGGCTGTGACATCATCAGGTTTTATTTCGAAAGGGCGTACAGGAAGTGCCACTATGCTATTGTGCCTGTCTTTACACTCTTCAGTACCATCCAGTGGTCACAGCGCGTAACTACAACTATCTATTTAATTAAAATAAAAACCTTAAAATAAAAGAAACACGATGAATAAATATATACAAATACATAAATAAAATATGAACATTTTCAAACATATTTAAATGTAAATATATCAAACAAAAACTGACATTCAGACTATATGTTTTAATAGCTTTTCTATTCTCACTGTGGGCATTAAGAGAGACATTTTAATGTTATCAAAAAGAGCAGGAAAAACCTTTGTTGTTACAGTATTCACACTCATTAATGTAAAATTTGGACATAATTCGGTCAAAGAAGCCAAACAACACTGACTGTTACCAATCACGAGTATACACTGCCCTCTGGTGGCCGCGGTGCGTAACTACATCCACAGCTCTTTTATTTTGAATTATTAAACCGGAAGTACTGTTTGTACGTAATGTGTTTAACTTCATACTACCACACATGTCTTTACTGACCATGGCCACTAGAGGGCAACAAATCCAACATTTAGCTGATTACCCGCTGGTTAAACTACAGCATGAAAGTAATAAGAGCCAGTGGAGAAGCTCGCTAGCGCTAATGCTACCTCAGTTAGCAGTTAGCTTTCAGTATCAGAGCTATTAACTGAAGTCAGGAGAGCTACCAACTTGACTCCTTTTGATAAAATTGCCTAGTAGGAGGAATAGGTTACATTTCTTTATGCATAGTCCACTATTATCAAGTCAGGTATAGTCATATAATATAGTAATATTTTAAATAAAAACATTCAAACTAAAACTAAAAAGCCACCTGTTTTTAATCCAAGTTTTTGTAGTTACTGAAATTGGCCACTGGAGGGCACCAAATCACTAATATTGAATAGCTGATTGTGGGTCGCTGTAGCTGATTAGCGGCTCGTCTTTCGTTTGAACGTTATTATATTACTGCAGCAAATGAGTCAGATCCAGTGGAGAAGGCAGCACTAATTGTAGTTCAGCTTCCCCCGTCGGTCACACTGTTGTAGTCCCTCAGCTCTCCCAGTTAGCTTGCAATAATAGCCGAAGCTAACGAAAGCCTACAATCCTCCAGACACAATGGTCTCCCACTTTTCCTTAGAGGAAGTAAATTTTTTACTTCTTTTATGTTTCGTCCATCTTTACATGATAAAAACAAGTTGACGCCACTTCTATCCCGTCAGACAAAATCGCGGTGATTTTGGTTGTTTTATTTTTGAACGCTTAACCGGAAGTACTGTTTCTATGTAACTGCGTCTAACTTTACATTGCTGTAGCTGTAGTTACGCACTGTGGCCACTGGAGGGCGCCAAAAACCCATCTCTGAATATATCACTTTACCGTAGCTGACTCTGTGTCACTGCAGGCAGCTCGTTACCGGCTGACGCTCCGTTTGGACGTTAGTTTTATTAACGTCACTGTTAGAAAATAATCGCTGCCTGCGAAGAAGCTTAACGGGACCGGCGGTTGTTCGGATAAACCCGCGATCACGTCGTCCTCGCATCTCCTTATTAGCTAGCTGCTTAAGAGCTGTTAGACTAAGCTAGCGATGCTACCAAACAGTAACCTAGTTTCCTCCTTCTCATTAAAAGTGTGAAATGTTCGTTTTTCTGGGACAACAGCTGATGTTCTGTCCGTCTTTATACGCAGATATTAACTCCACCAGCACAGTAAAACTTGGATAATAGTAAAACTTCGTTAAAACTTAAGCGTAGTTACGCATCATGACCACCGGAGGGCGGTATGGACACATGACAACAAAGTGTAAAGTTAGAAACAATCAGCCATGCTCGCACTTCCGGTGAAGACATTAAAAATAAAGTTTAAAAATAGACAATATATTGTTGTATTGTTTTCTTTGATTTTTAAATGTATATGGAATTTAAAAAATATATATCCATGTAGTTCTTTAGTGTCTCATCTCAGTTTTGAACTTTGATCAGAGTTGGAAGCAGTACTCAGATCTTGTACTTCAGTAAAAGCAGCAATACCACAGTGTAAAAATACTGTTACAAGTAAAAGTTCTGCATTCAAAAGTTTACTTAAGTAAAAGTACAAAAGCATCAAAATATACTGAAAGTACCAAAAGTAAAAGTACTCATTATGCAGAATGGCCAATTTCAGAATAATAAATATTATATTATTGATGCATTAATGTGTTCCTCACTTTATGTTGCAGCTGGTAAAGATGGAGTATAATTTAACTACTTTCTCTGCTGGGTAGCCTGTGAATTTGTTCCCCAGGAATCAATATAGTTTTCTCTTCATCTATAATATTACATCATACTTTATTTGTTAATTATATTTTTCATTTTTAATCTGAATCTGCAAAGCAACTAAAGTTATCAAATAAATGTAGTGGAGTAGAAGTATGAAGTAGTAGAAAATGTAAATACTCAAGTACAAGTACCTCAAAACTGTACTTAAAGTATGGTACTTGAGTAAATGTACTTAGTTACTTTCCACCGCTGACTTCGATAAATAAGTTGGGTTTTCTGTGACCATTTACATTTATGGATGTAAGATTGAGCATTTAAGAGATTTAAAATATAAACATGGCTTCTGTTCTCGTCTGTGAATGAATAGTTCAGTTGCAGCAGTTATTCTTTCCGACATTAAGTTTGACATTTTTACTTTATATTTATTACAAGTCAGTCACAATTTTAATTCACGTCTGAGCAGAAATCTCTGAAACGCAGTCACAAAAAACACAAATAACGCTCAAATGTGAAATAAATATCTTTTATTGTTTTCATCGTCACAGAGCTGTCGCAATACTCCAGAATTTTGCCAAAAAACAGCAACCATTCAACGGCACCGCTGCGTCTCTCAGGACCCAACCATGCATAAAATCTCCCATTTAAAAAAAAGTAAAATAAAAAATATATATTAAAAAATTATGCGTACCACTGATATACAGATCTGATATAAACAGGCGTATTGGTCACAAACCAATTAGAATTATAAACATGGCTTCTTTTACAATACACAGAGACCAAACATGTGGGATATAAGTGGACTTTTCTTTTTTTTTTTAAAAAAGGGTACATTTTCATTTTATACATTTGTACATGATTTTTTTTATTTCATTTTTATTATTATTATTATTTTAATGTTCTCACCCCCTACAGTCAGAATGCTCAAGGCATTTCGGGCGCAGTGTCCAAAGAGCACAAATTGCAGTAAATGCACGTTTACAAACTTACACACACACACACACAAATACACACACATACACACATACATACACACACACACATACACACACACACACTCACACACACACACCCAGGAGTGGCAGCAGTGGCTTTAGACACTAAAGAGAGAACTACAGGTGTATCTTGGCGTTTTGCAGGTGACAAATACTGGTACCGAAGAGTTAATCCACGGTGGTGAACGAGGCCATCTGACGGTTAAAAAAAAAAAAAGAGACATTACATTCATGTATTGAGTCATCGCTAACACACACACACACACACACACACGCACACACACTTGTGTAAAAATAAAAAATAGTCTTTAAAATGTGCAAAGAAAAGGTCGCTGAACCGAGCTGCACCGAGCGACAGCCGACGAGGGATGGTGAAAGAGCATCAGTGAATGATAGATAGTGCATAATGGTGGTGCGTATCAAGGTTTACCAGTGCTGGCGGCATTTACAACTGAATCTCCACCTGAACCAGACAGTTGACTGTAAGCCGCCTCAAGCTCAATACAACCACTAATGTTGTCACGACACGAGGCTGATTCAAGATAATTCTCCACCATGAATTTTTCTCTTCTGTAGCTCCGTTGGGACACGTACCGTTTTGAAAATGCATAAAATGAGTGAAGGGGTTTGTTTCGGTTACCCGGACAAAGAAGTTTCCACAACCTGTGTGGATCCATCGACCGATCACAGACACACGACCGGCGAGCAGCCGAAGGTGTGCGTTGACTCGTGACAATAAATCAAACTGAATTTCACGTATCAGTAAAGACTTGATGAGCAAAACATTAACGAGGCCAAAGTGAAGAAAAGGTGCAATCAGTAAAATATGTCTCTTTAGTAACATCTAGTGGCCGCTGCAGAGAACTACAACAACACACAGAAAGTTTCCTGGCAAGAACTATTTAATTTGGTACTAACTGTGGGTATGACTGTTTTTCCTTGAAAGAAGTGCTTCTATTTTAACCCGAGTACATATCAATTCATTATTCATATATTATTGGAGACTTTATTCTCCATATATGTTGAATTGTTACACATTTTTACATGTTCAATTGTAAGTACTGAGAACTCCCTTTAATTCCATAGTACCAAACTATATTCTTCTTTCCAGCAAACGGACTAGAAAGTTTTAGGAAAATTATTCAGAAATTACAGAAACACAGCGTTACCCAAACTGTACATTCTGCAGAGCTTTGCAGATTATTATTATTGTTAGTTTTTGATCATTTGTGTGCATCAATTGAAGGAAGCAGTAATTTGATTACCAAGTGCCAAAAACATATCAAACTCTGACCTCCAAAAACTGCATTATGTATCGTACCGTACACTTTACGTACCAATATACACTTTTCTATCCACCGCTTTAAATTCCAGCATACGTGGTCGTTCACGTGGACCCTCACGGGAAAGGGCAGATAACAGAATACGCATCACGTGGACCCTTGCTGCTGTGCGGATGTGTAAACTATAATTTCAGCTTCAGTGTGTTCGAAGTTCTCCGGATGATTTGGAGAAACTAAACCAAGTGCAGAGAGTGCGGTGGGTAGTTAAGTGAGGTCCGTGAGTTCGTACCCGAGTTGTTTAGAAATCACAACGACAAATAAATAACTGAAAGATCCAGCAACATGTTTCCGTGCCGACATATCACGGTTAACTCGTGCAAAAAGCCGGTAAGGTATTACTGATTGCACCTTTAATAAGCAGAAGCTTTAGATGCTGTCTGTTTAAATCACATTATTACTTTGATTCAACGTGCAGCTGCAGCTCTGCGGTGTTACGTTACATCCACACCACATTATTCTGTCAGAGTAACATTGAAGTGGTTTAAAGGAAAGACATTTTTCTACATGGATTTGTTAAATAATCAGTCAGCACCTCATTACTTCTGTTTGCTTTGTTTCTGCAGCTCGTAACTGCCTGAATTAATATTAAAAGGCATTTTACAACCTCAAAACTATCAAAGAGCTCAGAAGTTGAGCGTGAGTCTGGTGAAATAGTCATTAGTGTGCATGATTTGTTCTGGTGGGAGTCAAACTAGCACTTGATTGGTTGCCGACAGAGCTACAAAGATCACTATTCCTCCAGAAAAGACCAGGACATCAGCCGAGGTGTGACTTAATGCTGCTGTCCGGAGTGCGCAGCGAGTTTACAGCCTACTGGTGCATAGTTATGGAGCTGACAGACGTTATGGAAGCTCGGTCCAGGAGGAAACCACGATGAGAGCCAAGCGAGACACAACACGTGTTGAACGGAGCGTTTGTGGTTTGGCTAAAGTGACGAGTTAACTTCGATGCATTTGATTTGGCAACAACAGCGACCGCAGCGCCGATTGTTGTAAAGGAACGAGGCTGTGAGATACTGTAAACGTCTTCAAGTGTGAGTCGAATCTGAAGGAGTGCACGTGAGACCGAAAACAAGACACAACAAGAGCGCTCCGATGTGACACGGTGATGCCTTGGCTGGTGCCGATTGCAGCACGGGAGCAAATGAAGACACGTTATCTGTAAATGTACCTGTTGGTTCAATGATGAGCAGCTAGTGCGGGCTTGTTTAGTTTGATTAAAACTGACAACAGAGGGACAGCGTCATACAGCCAGACCTCTGGCCAATCAGCTGCGAGTCCACACTCTTCAAAACACGCCTCTCCTGCTTCACTGCTTCAAGTAATCGAGTAGTGTCATGGCAGAATGACAGAAAGTTTCTGATCAAACCTCAAAACCGTCCAAGTCACAAAGCAGCATCGACACAGAAAAAGTCAAGGACCAAGTGAGGCTCGATTCTTGGTCTTGTTCGCTTTCTTCCAAGCAGATATTTCCTGATTTAAATAATAATTTAGTTGATTTCAGGGCTGCAACTAGCGACAACTTTCACTAATTATTTTCTCAATTAATTGTTTGGAAAATTCTCATCACTTCATTTCCCAGAGCCGAAATTCACATATTTAAGTTTTGTGTTCTGCTTGACCAAATCGTCAAGAAGTTTAATTCTGCTTCATAGACGACTAACAGAAACAGCAAATATTCACATTTGAAAAGCTGGAACTTTTTGGGAATTTTTGCTTTAAAAATAACTTGAATAATTAATTGATTATCGAAATGGTTGCAGATAAATTTCCTGTCAATCGACAAATTGATTAATCTACTAATTGTTTTAGCTCTGGGTGATTTATCACTGAGCTTTATTTAGGTAAAGTTCTCGCGTGGCTTCTGCATGATTTTTGAAGAATGACTTGTCTATATTACTGAAGAGCTTCAAAAGTCAATGTCAGGTAGCTCCCTACACACACGACACACTGACTGCTCACCAGTAAAACGACTGCATGAGTACCAGTAATGTACCAACACTTATCAACGGTCAACTGACTTTCTGGTGGCAACGTCCTCACAGCTGATCCACCGCTCATCTGCCATGACAAGACTTCGACCAATGGGATCAGTGAATACTTTGAGAAGCAGAGAAAAGGGTGCATTTGAAGAGAAAATCATCTGGACATTGTTGCCTCTCTAAAGACTGAAGGAGGAGTACTGACCCCTGTATGAGTACCAGTTAGCTGGTGCTGACCGGCCACGTTTCACTATTAAACCCCACGTCTGAAGGATATTTGGTTACCAGCCAGAGCAGGCAAACAAACCAAATGAGCTGAGGTGAGATCAGGATGCTCCCTGCTCAACACCAGGAGTCTTTGTTACAGAAAAGGCAGAAACGGACATAACGGCTGAACTGAGATCAGCTGGATTTGGGCTAACGGTGCGAAGGCAGTTTATCCGGGAGGCAAAACAACACTGAAAAGCCTTGCGGCTGAGAACAACGGAGATTATCCATCAACTCAAGAATCACTCCTACACTGCGTTTAAACAACAGAAAAGGCACACGGCGAAGAACGAAAATGAAGGAGGAAGAGGAGGGAAGGTCGTTTACAGACAGTGAAGAAGCAGAGAGACAAAACATTTCGATCAGAGATCAGAGAGACAGAGAGGAAAAGGACGAGGGATGAGGGCAGGTGAGTGGAAACCGTTTTCGGGGAGTGTTCTCTGCATCTGGGATTTAGTTTCATCTATAGCAGCGGGCCCAGGTCATCACCATCGCTCTGGGTTTTGGCAGGAGACTACATTCTGGGGTCGGGTCAGCGAGATGAGGGGGGGGGGCAGGGCCACTCAAGAGTC
>NTHP01000126.1:772742-790069 GCA_003416845.1 Oplegnathus fasciatus
GCTTGAAGAGGGAAACCGTACAAACATAAAAAAGGACACGTTTTCAAAGAGTCGTTTTTCATCGATTCAGGAGGAAGTGCTCGACCCCTCCTTTGAGAAATTAAGGTGCAACTTGCGGAGAAAAATAAAATAAAAATTCATGTCCTCTATGGCAGTCTCATACAAACAGAGACAGGAGGAGCAGGTACACGCCCCCCCGCCAACACACCCCACCTTAGTCCAGCCAGTTCCTCCTGGTCCAACATGGTTTCAGCGTGGAGGTGGAAGGGGCGGGGTCAGAGGCAGGGACGCCCCATCAGGTAAGGCCGTATCTGGCAGTTCGGCAGGCAGGCGGGGGGGTTAAAGGTTCAGGGGTTAATGTACAAAGATGTGCCTCAGTAGCTCATCAGCAGACGGCCGCTGCTTAGTCTCTACAAAGATCCGTTTGAGGAACTCTCGGCAGTGGTCCGACACGTGGGCAGGTAGCACGGGGTTGGTGGGCTGGGTGGCAATCTTAAAGATGGCTGCCATGGCCTCAAACTCCGCCCACGGGGGTCGCTGTGTCAGCATCTCCACTACAGTGCAGCCGACACTCCTGAGGGCAAAATAACGTGTTAAATCAAGATAAGTGGACGAAATGTGTTTTTGTCAAGCACAGATAAGTTCCTTTATCAAGAAAGAAAGCAGTTTTATTTTAACTTACCAGTTATTCAAGTTTAAAATCTAAGTCACTTCAATTTCTTACTGTATGCACGTTTTATCTTTGCCATGGCGGCTCTGAATTTTGATTCAAGCCATCTCCAAGAGATTCGAGAAATCCAGGGTCCACAGTGCTTTTGTTCCATTAATATCTTAAAATAGATATTTAGAGTGGCTGCTGTTAAGTTCATTATCTAATAACTAAATTGATCAGGACAGTTTCGGGGAAACACAGAAATATAAGGTTTAATATTAAAGGCCAGGACTTGTGTGTGTGGTCTCACCAGATATCGGCCTTCCTGCCGTAGCCCTCTCCACTGATCACTTCTGGGCTCATCCAGTAGGGGGTGCCGGTCACAGACATGATGCCTGTTCCTGACAGACAGATGGTCTGCAGCCGCCGGCTGGCCCCGAAGTCTCCCAGCTTCACGTTACCCACCGAGTCACGAAGGATGTTGGCCCCTGAACAGAGGAGAGAAAGAGTCACCCAGCTGCAGCTTTCCACCTTTATAATGGAAATGATGTATATCCTGACCAGTTTGTTCCTTCATTTTCGAAAACAAAAGCCAGCTGGTAAATTGCTTTAAGAACAAGAACCTTGAGATACACCAAAATATACAGTAGGAGCTAAAAACAAAATAAATAGTCCATCTCACCTTTGATGTCTCTGTGGACAATCATGTTGCTGTGCAGGTAGGAAACCCCCTCCAGAATCTGTCGGGTGTAGCGGCGAGTCACGTTTTCCGTCAGCGCTCCGTACGACTTCAGCTGGTCCTTAATGGAGCCCTTAGGGTCACAAAAATGAAAAACGTATGCCAAAAAAATCTTGCTTTTCTTGTTTTTGTTACACATTGTGTACAAATATTGGCAGCTATATTCTCATCTGATTTTGTGTCTTTTACTCTCCAATATTAAAATAATTACCGTGCAGGTGATTCAAATTCTTTTAATGACTTGAGACATTTGTATTAATTTGATTTCACAGTGAATCAGCACTCACGCCCGGCATGTACTCCATGAAGATGGAGAGCGTTCGCTCCATCGTGTCTCGCAGACAGCCGTAGTACTGGACAATCCGCTCGTGGCACAAATTCTTCAGGAGCTGGATTTCACACTCTAACGCACTCACCTCCTGCATGACGGAAGAAAACAAATCACCAATTTTCATCTTTTCCTGCTGTTGTCTTTAACCATCACACATGCACACTATCTGATGACAAACATTCCTGCGTATCAAAGAAACTATAGAGCAGACTCTCACCTTGCTGGTCTCCGGACTCTCCGGGTCAAACTGGACCTGTTTGACCGCCAGTTCCCGTCCAGTATCTGCATCATAACAGAGGAAAACCCGCCCAAAGGCCCCCTGCCCCAGGAGCTTTCCGAGCCTCCAGTTGGTTGGGGCGCGTGGAGCTGGACACATCATACAAACATCAGATACAATCAAAACACTGGAAACAAAAATGCTTTGTGCACCTGTTGTACTGGAAAATAAAATCAACATCCCACTCACAGCGGCTGGGTGGGCTGATGTCCATTACAGACAGGGTTGGAGCAGCAGTTGGGTTGGGATTGGGTTCAATGTCGCTGCCCCTCCGCGGCCTCCTGGCAGGCCCCGGGGCCTCCTCTAGGTCGGGGGTGAAGACGCTGCTGCCGCTGCTGGTGCTGGGCGACTGCTCGGTCGGGCTGAAGCTGACCGGCGAGCGGAAGCCGTGAACCTGCGTTCGCCGAGCCCGAGGGAAGGTCTTCCTCCCTGCCGAGCAGAGGACGAGGAGAAGAGACAATCAGGAATATGAGTGCAAAGAAACAATTATATTTTAATCTTTCTTGTACAGTCATATTGTTTGGGTGTCAGTAACAAAAATTACCCACCATCACTATAATCTTGAAGGCCGAAGGGAATGCCGTATCGTCGAGGGTACGTTCCACCTTTTCCTGACTTCTCAAACACTGGGATGTCGTATTCTAGAGAGGAAGCGGAGGACGATGAAGAACCCAGAACAGTAAAATTTATGAGGAAAGGCACTAAAGAGAAATGACATCCAGCAGCTGCAGGTGGGCGGATGGAATTTAATGTGTTTTGACTTGAGATTTCAGCTACATTACAGCAGAGGGGAAACATGGCATCAGTGTGGCAGTATTTTGGGATTAGTGGGTAAGATTTTGTTTAATGTAAGAGGGAAACCTAACTTTTAGTGGGCCTGTATTTTATTTTTATTGTCACATAATCCAGACTCAGAAGACCAGCACAGTCTATTTTTTTTAATTATATTTTTTTATTCATCAGTTATTAAAATGTTTCTTGATATGTTCTCAAACACAAACATTTACCTGGAAAGTCCTGGTGGTTGTCTGGGTAGCTCTGTGCTCGGGGCATCCTGGACTTCGGGTAGTCACTGCACAACATGAAAACAAACACAAGAAACAGCACTGAGTATGGTCTTGTTTCAAATTACATGGATGTCATCTGTCCATGTTCGCTGCACAACTTTCCTCATGTATGTCTTATGTCCTGTTTGTGTGTCTGTTTTCACTGTTTCAGTAGTGAAGCACATTAACTGTCTTTCACTAACTTTTTTACAGATCTATTCAGCTTTCACACATCTTATAGCCTATAAATTGTACTGGTTTTACAAGTTTACAACTTTAGTATGGAGTCAACTTTAGACTTGATGTGCTTTCAAGAGCTTTATTACGTAGGAAAATATGACTAATCTGATCTGAGTCATATTAAATGACTCTTATCGCCATTTATTTACAATGATCAATCATAAAACACAAAAGCGATGATGTTCCCTGAAGTACATTGTTGTATGAATAAAATATTGAGGTCCTGACCTGTCCAATGGGCTGTCTAAAGAGGGACAACTTCCAGACGCTGAGTTTTCTGGGCTGCTCATGGAAAGCGGGTCCAGCATCTGAAGAAAAGAAAGAACCTCAGAACAAGAAACTCGCATACTATCACATCCTCTTAAGAGCAGGACTCTCAAAGCCCTAATTTTACTCTCCGTATCTGCATAGGGTTCACATGATGTCAAATTCATCACCTGCCCATGCCCACGAGGGACCACGCCGACATCCACACAGACGTCTTTACGATCATGTCTACAAGCGTGCCGACTGCACGTGTGCGAAACATGTCCTTGTACCCAGACACGGGATATAGTATGTACAGAACCACACGCACGTCCACCATCTGCCCTGCTGTTTGTGCCCGGGTCTGTTTTGGAGTATATCAGGGACTTAACATTTCCTTCACAGTGGCAGGTACACCACACAATTCAGTGGTCACAACAGGGAGAAGAGGAAGAAAGAAAGAACTTTAATAAAATTTTAATAAAAAGCTATAAGCCATATTGTTCAGCTTCTAAACTCACCAGCCCACAGCAGCCAAATACATCTCTCCAACACAATACTATCTCTAAATGATGGTTTCCCGATAAAGTAGCTGGTGGAAAGTCAGACAATATACACATGACAATATTTTAGAAATAAGATTTCAGCACATTTCAGCTTGGCTTTGGCATCATAACTAATACATCAGAGCATCCAGTACGTCACGGCTCTTCCCCATTCTAGTAAATACTAAACTCCTGAGTGGTGGTACCTGGTCCATGCTCTCAGGAATGAACTCTCCCTCGCTGTTGATGCTGGTGAAGGAGCCGTTCCTCGCCACCTGCTGGAGTGCGTCGGGAATGTACCCTGGAGGAGGGGAGCTGCGGTCCGTCGAATGGGAGCCTGAGGAGAGAAACATTTTTATTCATGATTAATGTCTAATGGATGAACTGACAGAGTGACAGGAGCTAAACGGTTTACATTTATTTTAGGGCAAAACAATACCCTGAAGTTTGAGTTTGATATCAATATTTGAGTTTGCTTCATGTCTGTCTCTCATCTCTATTTCAAACAATTCTGCAGTAGTGCGACCATGAGACATTACTCACCTATCAAAGCCAGCATACTCTTCTTCTCGGCGACCCTGAATCCCGTGTTATCTAGCTCCTCGTGGGACGGCAAGAGGTCCATATTGGAGGAAGAGTTCTGGAGAAATAGAGAAACAAAGCATGCTGTTAACATTTAAAAGACAAAACCCAATTTGAAAAAACACATATGCTGCTTTTCAAATTATTGCAACACAGCAAGGAAAGTCAGGAGACAACTACAAAAAGTAGGGGAGAAAAATGTGAAAACACAGTTTCAGAGGTAAAACTAATTTCACATTTTCAACGGCACATATGTTTTGTTTAAGCTTACTTTATTTTATTTTATCTGAAACACAGAAAAATAAAGCTGCTGTGATGCTGTTAAACAATTCGGATAAAAGCTCTAGTGTGGACTGAATCTGGGAGCTGCTGACCTGAGAGGAGATCTGGAGCACCAGGAGGATCTTCAGGCTCTTCATGTGAACGCTGCGATCCAGCAGCTCCACGGCCTTGTCTAGGTCGTCCTGAGTGGTCAGTGGAATCACCAACTGTAAGAAGAAAAAACAACTTTGGTGTGAATATCATTTCATTCAATAGAAGTATTAAAAAATGCACAGGCCTGTGAAGTCTTTTAGCCTCATACCTCATTGTTGGTGTAGTGAAGGTCCATCGTCTGACCGAAAGCCACTTTAGCTTTCGCCCTCAGGTCGTCCAGCTTGACAGGTCGAGGGAACTGCAAGATCCTACAGAGAGGAAGAGAGGTCAGAGGTCAGGAGGGAAGAGCCACAGGTCTGTACTGACAACATTAAAGGGATGAACCTGGTCGAAGCCTCACCTCTTCTCCCCTTTGAACTCGAACTTCACTCTGACATCGTTCTGTTGGAAAGACAGTCACATTAAATTCAACAGATAAGGAGCATGTGAGATAACCAATCTAAATTATTGAATTAATGAGTCAGAATAGTCATTTTGTTAAAGTTTCAAGGCTTTTTACCCCATTATTTTTGCCTTCACTGGCACTTTACGCTCTTTGACTAACATTTTTAGCCCAGCATCTTGTTTATTTCTAACTGAATGGTTACCTGGTTCTTGGGCGAGGAGGCTTTGGGTTTGGCCAGGTCCGACAGGAACGTGGCAGGACGGCTAGAGCGGTGCAGTTCGGCCAAGTCCTGCATGATCGAGTTCAGCGCCTCCTGCTCATCTGAGCAACAACAAGATTACAGTTTATTTAACACTTTCGATCGATAAAAACTCATAAAACTAAGGGTGAAAAGGGAAAATTACTGGACAAACATGACTGTCAAATCAAATCCAGGCGCAAAAACATCTCACTGCAAAACAAAACATAAGACTTTAATCTAAAAAGGTCAAATACATATATAATTGAATGACAATTACAATTTTGTTAACAGGAGCATAACTATACACCTTTTATTTCTATGTAAATATGGTTTGTAAGTCTTAATTTCTTGTCGTCTCTTGCAAATTTTAAACATTTCAAGACAAAGAATTTACCTTTTACAACTTATTACCTTTTCAACCCTGCAGTAGTAATGTGTTATAAAGCCTACCACTTACATTTAAGTACATATCACAAGGGATTATTGTGAGGTATAGATGTCAAAGAAACATTGTTGGGGGAGAAAAAACATTCCTTGTGTGGTAGGTTTGACAAAAGACGAAGCTGGCTTGCTGCCAAACAGTAACACTATCTTAAAACACACACACATACCCATCATCATGGCACGGCGATTGACCCAGGAGGCCAGGAAAGAGGATTCTCCCATCAAAGGGATTCCTTTCTCCTGCAACAGCAAAAGGACAACATAAATCCTGACATGCAGCTGATCGGGACACAAGTTAGACCCTGAAGCTGCCGACTGATCAGCAGATCTGTAAACAGCGAGTGTGAGCCAGAGGACCTCTCTCCTACACACACAACTGTGAGTGTGTGTGTACAAAAAATGTATCTGTGACAATACTGATTTTGATTATCGTACAGTTGGGTGATGTGATATTACCGCGAGACAACATAAACGGTCAATCGTCAGATATTTTGCCATAACATTGATGCTGCAGTAGCTCTCCATTTAATGTCGCAAATCAGTGAGTGGGACTGATTAATGGCAATATTGGGTTTGTATATGAGTTTTACATCAGTGTATTGATTTGTCAGGTATTTAATTTGCTACAAAAGCCATTAGCAGTTGATTTTCCATAACATTTCTTTTATCATGATACTCTCAGTTGCCAGTTTATTAGATCCATTTAGAAAAAAAAAGTCTGATAAGCAGCCCTGCAATAAATCCTATCTTCATGAAGGTTACAATGTTCAGTTTTTGTTGAAGCTGTTCAGAGATGATATAAATGTATGGTCGTTTTGGAGGCTGAAGTTCACGGTCCTGTTTGAGTGAATTGTACTGTGTTATACCGAGGGGTGTTCTTCATATGTTTTCTAATATTTTGTTCAATACATTAAAAAAGGACCAACGTATTAGCAGAAAAATACACTAACAGTGTCAAAAGTAAAAGTACTCATGCAGAATTGCCCCCTTCAGAGTATTATTATATAGGGCTGTGCGATATAACGATATATATCATGTGACAGTAGAAAAACCTCTATCGTTTATTTCGTTGTGTCGCAAATCACTCTTTACAGCAATATTTTTCGTCATTCACTTTGCGTTCTTCTGCACGGCACAGATGCAGGCAGGAAATCTGCACATGAAAGTAACAAACATGAAGGAGAGTGAACGTGACACAGAACGGGGTGATTCCACACAAGAGAAGGACTCCGACCAGCCAAGACAAAACGAGGAGCTCGTACCTAAAAGAGGGGCTACTTCTGTGGCATGGACGTGGTTTGAGTGTGAAAAGTCTGACACAGACACAGACAGCCGTACTTAATAATCAAATACGAGTAAGTACCTTTATTTGTCGAGTATATAATTCAAAATGTACTAAGAAATAGGCCTTTCCATGTGGTCATTTTATATTAACAGTTTATTCATTGAATTTACAGAAAATGTGCTATATTGTGATCTGTATCGTTATCTGGATATGAAATGACCTATATCGGGATATGTGACTTTGGTCATACTGTATCATTGGATTATTAATATTGATGCAGTAATGTGCAAGAAGCATACTGCTGTAGCTGGTTGAGGTGGAGAAAATTTGAGCTACTTTATAAACTGCAGTTAAATTTACAAAAATGTATAATATTTCATAAACTGATCATGTTTCATGTTTTAAATCTTGATCTGCAAAGTAACCAGTAGCTGTAGCTGTCAGATAAATGGTATCAAAAGTACAATAATTCCCTCTGAAGTGGGGGGCAAAAGTACAGAGCAACACACATGTTGATAAACAATAAAGGAAATAGTTTAATTGATAATAAAAATAATCATAAGTTGCAACTATTCCCGTAACATCACATAGAGAATGCTAACAGATATCAATGAATATATTCCCCAGCGTTTCTCCTGATCAATCATCACCAGCTGTCATAATATTAGTGTTAATATCAGTTATCATTATTATTATTATTATTATTATTAAATCGTGATGTTACCACGCAACACTACAGACAGAGGCTCTGTATCAGTCTGGAAATTAAAGTCTGGACAATCAAGATGGCCTCTGCTGATGAGGAGCTGACTGAATATCGCCGATGATCACCACTGATTGATCATCACTGATTGATCACTGTCCACAAGTGACGTAGAACCTGACAAATCCATCACGTTGATGACGGTGGGCTGTGACATTAACATTAGCTTAGCACTCAACATTTTTATGACAAATAATTTGCAGACCACTGTGGCGAGCTGGCTAGCTAGTGATCCAATGTCACTGCTCACTGCAAAGTTGCTACCAACAACACTGTTATGGCCTCCTGTGGTACATAATTAGCTTTAAATTAACTTGCTAGCGTTAGCTGAATAGCTCCGCATGCTAAAATTGACTAACAACTGTTGCTAGCCAATTCGGCATCACGAGGTACGCCGAAATGTGCTTAATGAATGATGTGGCATCTTGAAATATAACCACAGATAGTTACACATAGCTGATAACAGAAGCTAAGTGGCTAATGCTAGCAGAGAGTTCCGTGTACAGCTAGCTGTCAGGCCAGGGAAGTTGTCAAGCTAATGCTAATGCTAAAGTTAACTAGCCGCTATTCACATCTCTTCTGCACTGCACGAGCGTGAAAATCAATCATTAAGCGAACAATTTACAGGTTTGTTTAATCTTTATTGTCTTACCTGGTGGTTGGTTAGATCTGTATTCACTTCCTCATCCACAGGGCCGGTGACAGGAGCCCCGGGCCCCGCGGAGAGCCGCTGGAGGAAGCAGAAGTTTGGCAGTCCGCTCCCAACTTCACTCGAGTCCTGCTGGGCCACGACGACGAGGCCCGACGGCTGTCAGTTCAGCCCGCTGGATCTTTCCAGGCGGAAAAATGACAAGATAACGGTTTATCCAACAAAGTATCTCCGTGTCTGAGCGGTGATAAAAGAGCAAAGTTAGCCGACAGCTTTCATTTTGTTGCACTTTACAGCCTGGTTGACGGTAGCTTCGCTCGCTGTTGCCCCCAGCTGCGTTAAGCTAACGGGTAACGGACAAATGGCTACCGGAAGTGTTCAGATTTTACTGACAAAATAAAATCACAAAATGTATCGTGTAAGGGAAAAACCCTAGTTCCATTTCTTTGTATTTTATGTTGACAGTTGTCACCCGGAAACTGTATTTTTTATTTTGGCATACTTGACAGGTCTTAACCTCCAAACCTCGTTGGAAGAGTCCAACAAAAACACAACCTGTGATGTCAGAGAAATGTATTGGTTTCCTGGATCAACCTGTCAAATAAATGCATTTGATAGGTTTGTTATCACAGAGCTCGTGTGTGGCCAATTCCAGCATTCACCATTAGAACCTTTGCCCCTAAAACTGTCTTGTCAGAAGATCTAATTTATGCAATGAGCATTATTGTTGTTGTTCATGTCCATAACTCATTGTCGTTTTTATGGCTAAGAAACTTTATGTATGTATCACATCACACCACATCACCGAAATTCAAAAGAACAGCAACCTGCTGTCACTCATAAATTGATTGACAGGGCATTTAATACACAGGCTAACTCTAAATTTAATTTTATATAATATTAATATTATATTACAACAATTAATAACTTTTGTAAACACATATATTTTCAATGATTATCTAGATATATGCCAAACTCTTAAATTACACACTGACTGGATTTTTAAAGATAATCTGCCATTTGGAGGGCAATTCAGCCACCACAAACCAAAAAGAAAAAAAGTTACAAAAAGTGACTCACAGTGATTTAATTAGGAAGCTTCATGTGTTTTAAGGAATGACCAAATGATCAAATGTATAGTTTCCAACAGTAAGCCCTATTTACTGTACATACAATTACAATAAACTTTGGGTGCTTACATTCTAAATACATCTTTAACAAGCATCTTTAAATAGATGAAAATTACATGAAGCCTAAAATTTGATCAATATTTTGAGATAAAATTACAATCATAAAAGAGTTGAGTAAATAATTGTGGTTCATTTTTACAAAAAGTGCAATTGATGTCAATATTAGCAAACAGTGATGATGTTATGCAGGATTTTAAAAGCCTAATAAGCCCAATAATAGCCTTACTGGGTATGCAGAATTTGTATGGTAATGATGAAGTCGTATTCCAATAAACATCTTCACTAACTAACTTCCTTTAATTCCACATGAATGTTCCTCTTGGATTGATCTTTCTTTGTGCAATTAAGTTTGTATATGCTTATTATTGCATTTTAAGTCAGTGATGTCTGTTTTGTTTTTGTTTTTATCTTTATACCCAATATTTCTTTATAAATGAAAGAGACTACAGAAACTCAGAATTTAATCGTAGGTGACAGGTAGGTTATCAATTGCCTTGAATTCATTCATGTATTGTTTCAAGCTTTCATTTTATGAGGGCTGAAGTTGTGTACAAAACATACTTCCATGTCAATCATGCCAGGCTGGAGAAGGATTCTTTTTTTCCACCTCTTTGTTGTAGAAATCATCTCTTAAAACATGTGACATTAAGACAGAAACAGAAAACATTTAGGCATCATAATGAAATAAGAATAACACAACAGGCATGACTCCACTCTCAGTAGGACAATACATTCAACACAGCAGCAGTACATAGTGTGAATGTAATATAATAAAATCAAATTTTCTTTGAAAAAAATATTGTAACATACCAACTGTATGAGCACATTTCTTATTGTTTATAATTTGGATAGTCACAAAGTACTTCCTAAATTCAATCCTGAAAGGTTCAAACGATGGGTGAGACCTGGAGAACTTGGCTTTATGGATGTGAAATGTCCCCAGTAAAATTAATAAGTTGACAGTCCGCTGAACTTTGTGGTTTTTGTTTATAGTATATTATTACATCCTTGGCTTCCATCTTCATTGAATGATTGGTTTGAGTGTCAAAATAGTCCTCATTTTTGTCCCCCTGACATTCATAAAATAGACGTTTATTTGTTTTTCTTCTTCATTTTTACAAAATTCACATTTTTAATTGATATCCACAAATCTTGAGACCAATTTGTTGGTGGGGTTAATATTATTCACGCTCAATTATTCTTATTTTGAAAGTACCGATTCATCGCGTCACTTCCGGTTGATGGCGAATTCTCATAACATCAAGCTCGAGCTGCGACTGAAAGCTAACGCTACACCTATTGTCAGTGTATATTTAACAGCACACACAGAGGAAAAACATGTCAGATACGGTAAGATCTAAACTTTAAAGAGTCTTTATTGATTATACTCTGCTCGAAATTGAAAAAGAGAATGATTAGTGTTTTTGTGGCTGCTCCCTCGTATCTGGTTATTTAATATGCTAACTGTTAGCTCGTGTAGCTTCAGGCCCAGAACTCACTGCTTATTTAGCCGTTTAGCTTTGAAGCTAGTTTTCGTTTTAGTTCATTTTCAAAGTTTCAGCCATGAAACGACAGGCGGTACCAGCATATTGAAACCGAAACTTTCAGATATGTGAGTATCAGTGCCAGCAAAATCAGCGAAATGAAACCTTCGGGCCTGTTTAAACTGTATGTGGCGTTTAAATGTTTTCTGCTGCTGAAGTTTTTTGTTTATTTGTTGTTGTTGTTGTTTTTTTAGGAGACAAAACCATCCAGCCAAGACGGGGGGGATAAGAAGGATGGAGAGTACATCAAATTAAAAGTGATTGGTCAGGTGTGTATGAATATAGGGCTGATGGATGGGTCACACATAAGAATATAACATTATATAACATCTGTCTTCCACTTTATTAAGATTATCTGTTGAATGATCCAGAGCACATGTGTACTTTTGTGCTAATTGCAGTGGTGGAGGAAGTATCCAGAAGTAAAAGTACTAATACCGCACTGTAAAAATACTCTGTTACAAGTAAAAGTCCTGCATTGTAAGTGTTACTTACTGTAAGTGAAAGTATGTAAGTATAATCAGGAAAATGTACTTAAAGTATCAAAAGGAAAAGTACTCAGTGCAGAGAAAGGTCCCTGAGTGTATATAGCATATCCAATGATAGGCTACTATTATATATTATATCATTGTAGTATTAATACTCATGCATTAATGTGTTTTTACTGTTTATACTACTGTCTGTTTTATTGTTTAAGCTTAAAGTTTTTAAAATGCATCATATTCTAAAAGTTCTTATATGTTTTGTATGTGCAGTAAAATATTTCCCTCTGATATGTAGTGGAGAAGAAGTATAAAGTGTCATGAAATGGAAATGTAAATACAGTACAGATACCTCAAATTTGTACTTAAGTAAAGTACTTGAGTAATGTACTTAGTTACATTCCACCACTAGTTAAATGTTAAGTGCAGGCTGTGGCTACCTCTTTATAAATAGATCAGTTAGGGATGTACCATGTGCAGACTGTCTGCACTGTGGAAATCGAGTTATAATAACAAATTCAAAAAGGTCACATTTTCTCAAAATGTAATATATGTGATAGTTGCTTACTTGTGCAATTAAAAGATATTTATGTTCCCAGAATAAATTCAGAGAAACAGATTTGTATTTTTACAGTATTGGTATTTGTCTGATGTACTTCAGTCTTAAGGAATCAAATTAAATCAGGACTTTCTGAATTCAAATTAAAATGAATTGGGAGGTCAGTTTCAAATGCCTTACCTACAAAACTGAATATGTTTGATCATGCACTCGATGGTTAGTTGACTGTCGTAGAAACAACGTACTATATGATGTTCATGAGTTAATTTGCTTCATATTTTGCTTTGGGGAAGTTCACCTTTTACAGGTGTAAGGAAAGATGTATGATGTATCCTCAGTCCTTTAAATGATATAATTCCAGATACTCTTTAAACTGTACAATTCCCAGTAAGTGATTTGGTTTTTATCACATGCTACTTCCCTGTTGTTGGTTTCTTTTAACTTCTTACAGTAATTATTAATTATTTCGTAATCAACACAAATGCTGTCGTCTTGTCGAACCATTTCCGCTGCTTTTCGTCATCATGTTCTCTTTCTGCCCACAGGACAGCAGTGAAATCCACTTTAAGGTGAAAATGACGACACATCTGAAGAAGCTGAAGGAGTCTTACAGCCAGAGACAGGTAGGAGGAAATGGGGAATTACCATCAGCCACTCCCTGTCACTGAATGACAGAAGTTTGATTCACTGAGAAATACGTCCCTTTTTAAATACTAGATTTTGAGTCTGGGGATTTACAGGTTTGCTTTGTTTTGAGATGTTCAGCTCCAACAGCACCAGAGGCCATTATCTCAGATTGGCGTGTGTCGCTGTGTTTCTTATAGGGTGTCCCAGCGAGCACGCTAAGGTTTCTGTTTGAAGGACAGAGAATCGCAGACAACCAAACTCCGAAAGAGGTAAAATTTTCTCTCTTGACTTGAGCAGGCCTTTGTCCTTTTGCTGAGATTTCTATTGATCCAGAGTTTCATGTGTTTCCTTAAAGACATACAAGTACGTTATTTTATACATTTACCTCCTTTTATAAATCATTCCAAGGTTCATAAAAACAGATACTTACGGGGATATTTATACTACTGTAATTTTGGCATCTTAAATAAACATTTTGAATATTCTGAACCACGTAATGATAAATGTTATGTTATATATCAGTTTCTTCACAAAGTACACCAACTACTTTACATTTAAAAGAACAAAAATAACATATGTTCAGTTGCAAGATGCATGCAGCTAAGCAAGTCAGTGAACAAATGGTTACTGCTTCATTTGAACTTAAAATTATAAAACACAAAATAATGAAATAATGAAATGTTGTTTTTTGTTTTTGCACTTTGCAAAAGTTCTGTGATCTTTACACCTTAAAGGTATAACGAGTAGGATTTTCCTAAAAAACAACGTGTAGACTCATACAAAAATAATCCCTCTCAATCATCACTTATGACCTACTAGAAGTGTGTGGTGGTGTCTGTATCTGCAGAGACCCTGCCCTCTTGCCTGTATTTTCTTATTTTGCTGTGCTCGGGTCGTTTCTGGGCGTCAACCTTTGGGCAGTGGTGTGTAGCCCCCAGCCAATAACAGCGCGCAGGGTGTGAGGTGCGGGACTCTGTAAAAACACAGCGACCAGTTACCAGATCGTAAGCACGTGGGACCACCAGAAGCACGTTGAGCCGGGGAGGAGGGACCAACTTTGAATGTTGTGTTTTCAAACAGCAACCAACAAATCCTACTCGTTATACCTTTAAGGATAAGTTCACATTTTGTCAAATCTGTTGTAAAACAAGACTCCTCACATGCCTGCAGAGTTATTGGTCACTGTAATTGTTCCTTCTGTCCATACTGGCCATGAAGAGATACTCAAAGTGATTCTGGTGTATGAGATTGGGGACAAAATCCTTAGTCCTCGTTGTGTGTAAAGTTAAGAGAAAGCTAAAATGAGGCTTCACCAGTCTGAGTTAGTCAAATCAAGTGTTTATCTTCCAAAGTTACAAAGTCATAAAATTCACCATTTCTGTTACTGTGCCTCCTCTGCAGCTCAACAAGGAAACACTATTGAGCTAAAACAGCCGTAACTTTGGAAGTTTGACTGCTGAGGCCTCATATTAGAATCAGCTGTTCTTTGGTTATTTAATCATTTTCACTCAGAACGACGACTTTGGATTTTGTCCCCTAACTCTTACATTGGACTTACATTAGGAAGAGTCTCTTCATGGCTAATATGGAAAAGAGACCAATTACTCCTTCGGTGTATGCATGGACAAGTGAGTACTGTATTAAAATAGACTTTAAAGAATGTGAATCTTTCCTTCAACATTGTCAGGGAGCATTTTGAACATTTTCTCATTTACTACACTTACTACTTAGGAGGAAAAACATGAAACATGTCTCCCATGATTGTCACTGAGTGTATTCTGATGCAGATCTGGAGCCAGATACAAATCAAAAATGACATTTTTAGAGGTCTGTGCAGCCATAGTTGAAGTATGAGCTGTTTTTAGCTGTTACTGTGTTTAATGTAGGAAAATGTGCATATTGCAGTTCAAGTTGTTCTCGAAGAGGCACACACATATTCTGAACTTCTTTGGAGGTGCTGAATAACAAATATCACTACAGTGAAAGATAAAAAAAAATACACCAACAGTCCTTGTTCATTCCCAGTTTTTGTTCTACGTAGATATGATTGATAACCTGATAACTGATAACATGGTTAACAGTATTCTGCCCTCCGAACTGAACCCTGAACCTAACCCTACCATCTGTGATCAAAACTTTGTCAATCATGTCTACATTGAATAAAAAGAAGAACTGGGAAGGAACAAGTGGTGTGCAGATATTTTTTCATCTTCCTTGCACAAAAGCTTCCATGTATACGTCTCTACACATTTTTTTATCTTTCAAATACACTCAAAACATCACCCATAAAACTGACATATGGTTTTAAACACTTGGTGGTGTGTGGTCAACCACAAGATTTAAGTGCTTTTTATTTTAGACAAACACAGCATGTCTTTGTCTAAACAAACACAGCGTGTGCCGAACACGCCCATGTGTCCCCTCAGGGTTGACGGAGCCATCACTAATAATAACAGGTTCTCATGAGGATCTGTGGGTCTTACCTGAGAAGGCCAAGGCTAAGATGAGGATGATGATGGCCGAGAATAAGAGAATGAGAGTAATCATGCTGCACACAAAGAGAAACACAAACACAGGAAAGCTTAAGGACACAGACACACTTGGACTAAAATCAACTTCACAGCAACCGAGACATGAAGTTCCTCCTGCTGTAGAAATCTGTAGAAACCCAGCAGTGGAGGAAGTGGCAATCTAAAAATACTCCTTTAGAAGTATTTTCAGCTAACAGTACTTTAAGCATCAAGTAAAAGTAAAAAAAAGTAAAAGTACTCATTCTGCAGAAAAATGACTCCTGTGACAGTAATATTGTTTTATATTACATTAGATTGTTACTGATGCATCAATGCATTTTACGGTTGTAGCTGGTTGAGGAGGATCTAGTTTTAACTGCTTCATATAAAGTTTAGTCCAGTGGTTCCCAACCTTGGGGACGGGCCCCCTTTAAAGGGTCACAAAAGATGTCTGTAGGGTTGTGAGATGATTAATGTGAGAGCTAAAGAAATTTGTATTCTGATGTTGGACTTTCATCAAATCTTTGCCTTTCTTCTAAAATACTGGACAATTTTACCTCTACGGGCGTAAAACTATTATTCAAATGAAACTGTCTTCGAAGTCTAGAGGGGAAATGTGTATTTATTGAAACAGCTAACAGCTCAGACATCTGAAATGTGACAAGGGGCCCCTATTAGACATTACTTTTTTGTAAGGGGTCACAAGCCTCACAAGTTCTCAAAAAGTTGAGAACCACAGGTTTAATATTTAGCAGTGCATTGTATTTTATAATCTGAAATCTGAAAAGTAACCAGTAACTATAACTGTTAAATAAAGTGGAGTAAAAAGCACAATATTTGGCTCTGGAATGTAATGAAGCAGATGTATAAAGTAGCATAAGACCGAAACACTCAAGAGCAGATAAGAGTAAATGTATTTAGTTACTTTCCACCACTGTAGACGCCTGAATGTTTTCAGAATTGAATTATCACCAGCAGAAAACACATTCAAAGCTTACGGCCACACCTGGCGAAGATGATCTGCCCGAGGGAAGCCATGGCTGCTGACGAAACCTCTTAAGAACGAACGATTCGATCCTGTTGCTTAAGTCAAAGGTCCAGTCATACCATTCCTCCTAAATATCCTCCAGTCCTCCAAAAATGATTCACACACGCACTCTCCTGCCAAACAGACTTCCTCTACTTCCACAGAATGACAGTCTGCTGTTTGGCCTCCCTCACTGCACTCCAAACTCAACACCATAAGTAAATATTACCTTTAAGGCGTGTGCTTCATACTTGTTGACATGTCGTCACAGTAGCTCATTTATCTTATCGAGATAAAGGTGCATGCTACTAATTAACAAGAGAAAGGGGCTAAAATACAGCAGCTTGTTTCCCACTGTTACGTCCCCTTGGTGGAAACTAGGGGTGGACGGGGACGACAACACGACAATCAAAGAATTTCAGAGTCAGTTGTAGCGGAAAACAAAAATGGTTTATTTTCTCGTTATCACAAAAGGTGTTCAAAATGTGGGGGAGGACGGGACAAGGTGGTTGTGCCAAATAAAATGAA
>NTHP01000126.1:790166-804406 GCA_003416845.1 Oplegnathus fasciatus
TGAGGGAACCAATGAGTAGCTCAACTGGACTGCACAGGTGGAGACCAATGATGAGTTAGCACCTGGAGAGAAGTCAGAGGGAGGAGGAGAGAAAGCAGAAGGGAAGAAACACACACACACCAGGCACTTTGCCCTGCCTGGCATGTAACACCCACAAAGACATGTTTGATATACTGTAAAAAATGTGATATTTGAAGTGCAAACTTTACTGTAACTATGAAATGGGTTAGGTTGTTTATGTGACTTGTTGACGATCAGAAGTCCAGGTCTTGGTCAGAGTTTAAGTCTGGACCTCTTCACCAACACTTTTTTTCTTCAGGATTGAGTAGCTATTGGAGTCCCAAAACAGGTTCAAAAATTCACTGGAGACGATCAGAGTTTTATGCAATAGAGTTTTATTCTTCATAGAGATAAAACCCGAGCCAGTCCCGGAATCTGACTGATTTTCCACTGTCTGTACACAACCATATATTGTCCAAGTGCCCATGCTCTCATTGGTGGAGAAACCTGAGCCTCTCCACCTATTTTCTAAAAATAATCATCTATCGCTAGGTAAATATTGGTGTAACTTTTCCCAAATTTGGTATGATCCAACCCTCTTCCGGGCACATCCAGGCATATCTCTGATTCCGGTATGTTTGGGGATTTTCCACTCTAGGGCAAGTCTGGACATGTTTGTGATGCAGTTGTTTTCCAGGAGCACTCAGACTATATTTTTTAAAAACTTTATGATCTTTTTATGTTGCATGCTAAAACATAGTTTTCACACTTTATATGTTAGATATACATACAATCAGGTACTTTTGATTATTTGTTTATATATATAAGCTCCTCAGCAAACCACAGTTTTGCTTCAACAAGAGCTGCACAATTTCACTCCCCCTGCAGGTTACTAAGTGAATGACACTTCAGAAGGGTCCTCTGCTTACAGCTTTTTGGGATTCATTAGTGGTTCCATGACTGTCCGTTGTAGTCTGTTCCTGTCCTGTTTGGTGGCCGATCCAAACCACACAGTGATGGATGTGCAGAGAACAGACTGAATAATGGTGGTGTAAAATTGGATCAGCAGCTCCTGAGGCAGGTTGAACTTCCTGAGCTGGCGCAGGAAGTACATCCTCTGCTGGGCCTTTTTCCTGNTTTTAAAAACTTTATGATCTTTTTATGTTGCATGCTAAAACACAATTTTCACACTTTATATGTTAGATATACATACAATCAGGTACTTTTGATTATTTGTTTATATATATAAGCTCTTCAGCAAACCACAGTTTTGCTTCAACAGACTATAGCATCTAGTATTGGCTGCTGCTGGTTAATTTTGTGAAGATAATCAGTATATGTAAAGGCAAAAGAACGGCAAGTACTCTGGGTTTCATCCGACAATTTACTCAAGGCGCGGTAAAGTTCAATGTGTCATGCTGGAAAAGCCTCAGAAACAGCAGAAACAGCATGCATTTGACACTTAAACTCCTCAATGAAACCCAAAATAATGAAATTCTTTTAAGGTTGGCAGCTTTTCTGTGTGGAAAATGTCCCATCACATGCAGTATATATCCAGTGGCACAAGAAAATAAAAATACATATTTTATACAGTTACCTCATCTTTCAACAGAAAGTTACACAACTAAATAAAAATAAAATAAAACAACTCAGTCTGTTTTCTGTATCTGTGGATAATCTATAGGCTGCTGACTAATATCTGTTATTTCAAAAAAGGCTATTAGCTATTGGATCCTCTTAGGTTGGACTAGCTGTACTTTTATTTTGCCCAGAGACGTCATGGTAAAAGACTGCGATCTCATATTTGTGATCTTCATGAGGCAAAACTTAAATCATCAAAAGTCACGTGGAAGAAATAATCACTTAGAGAGTTTTTGCCATTATACAGTATATGAAATGTCAAACTATGCTCAGCTCCAGGGTTTAGTACTACAAATACACTGATAAAGTACCAGGAGAGAAATGAGACAAACACCATCGTCATTGGAAAGCACAAATTCACCCTTCATGTGACACCCTTCATAACCACTGGAAAATTCTGCCAACCTCAAGTCTGCATGTGACAGACAGACAGACAGACAGTTATGATGGATGCACAAGCACATGAACCTCTTACAATACAACCATGTGAAATAAGAAGTAGTATTTATTTCAGGTTGTATTTCAGATTCTAAACACAGACACGTGAGAAAAGAATAACTTCCCGTAAAGAAACTGCCGTCACAGAAGTGGATTGTGACATTTAGGAAAGCTTATGGCATCTTCATAAACCTTTAAATCACATAAAGTACATTGTTTCTGCTGTTTGCTTTGTAGCACAGAGACACATATTTCTTTTTTAAATAGATACTGGACGCAGCATCGCAAAACAAACCTTTTTATTTAATTTTGGGCTTGGGTTTAGATAAAACCTGCTTTAATCTAGTCCGTTTATTAAATCATTTTTATATCATCATTATTTATTAAATAGCACAAGTAAAACATAAAAGTCAATTATATTAATGTGCACTGCACATGTCTATCAAATTCATTCATTACTCTCTGCATCACATATTATTGAGAGTAAAGTACCTGTTCTGGAACACAACTGAGTGTTTCATAGAACAGCAAAAGCAGCAAAACAACCACACAACCATACTTAATATCTTCTTTGAGATATTAAAGAACAATAACAGCAGAACAAGTCATTAAAAAAAAGACACATTCTGCTGCTCTAACATCGGCAGACCAATCTAGTGTGCTTCCTGTGATGACAAGTGTTTTTTACAAGTGTTTGTACTTTTGGGGATATAATATTATACTATTTTATATTATGTGCGTCGTCCGTCTTTAGTGTTGTTCCAGCACTGTGTGCAACTCTGCCAAAGGACTGCAGATGAAAATTGTCCTTAAAGCTGGAGTGCGGGACATTTTTCATATAAATGAACGTCCGTTACATTCAAGCCAAATGAGTTCACACAATGCTGATTGAGCCTATCGCCGCCAGGTAAATCTGGCAGTATACCAGAGTTTTTAAATCTGTTGTCTGTGGCGACATTCCCGCACTGGCGCACCGGCACTGACTGCGTTTTACGTCAACCAGCGATGATTCTTTGATTTCCAGAGCTGAAGGGGGGAGCAACCGCAGCGACGGAGTAGGCTAGGCCATGGCGGAAAAACCTAAGAAGCGTCCAAAAAAAGTTTCTCAAGCTCCAGATAAAAAAGAAACTCAGCATGCAGAGGAAGGATTACAGTCAAAAGAAGAAAGCCATCAACGGCGAGGACAAACAGTGATATCCGTTGGTGTAGCTTTTCCTCGTTGGAGAACGCTGAAAGAAGAGGAGGGACTGCTCTTGGACAGGTTGGGGTCGGCTATGTAGCTATTACATTTACTCTACCTAAATAATGGATTATTGTCTTGGAACTGTGGAAATTTCTCTCTATTTTTGTAACCGTTTCTGAACACAAGCCTGGGGCTATAGGCCTACATCATAAGCACGTGTCGACAGTGTTTGTGTAATTACAGAAGTTCCGCACTGCAGGTTTGAGCTAATGGTGGTACAGTACATAATGGCTACATTTGTGTTTTAAGGAATATTTTAGGAAATACGCCTGTATGTTTTCCTGTTGAGAGGTAGATAACTGATAGTTGATACCGCTCTTATGTCGGTGCATTAAGTATGCAGCTGGAGCGAAGAGTGGAGCAGTCAGCTCAGCTTAGCTTAAAAACTGGAAGCAGAGGGAAATAGTGTAATAGTTTAACTGTATTTTCCAAAATGTTGAACTATTCCTTTAGTATTGCACAGATTTAAATGATGTAAATTACAGATTTTATCATCCGTGCTACTTTATTTCTTCTTCAACCATTTTGATTCCCAGCTGGAAGACTAATTGTGAAAATGATTGGTGGTCAAAATGAGGATCTCTTTGTTTTCTACGCACAACACGTTGTGGGAAATATAAATCTTGGAAAATCCTCTTCAGTTATTTGAAAAGTGAAAGCATGCAGCACCATCATTGTGAAAGTGCTGAAGGCTGGCGCACTGTGGTTAAGCATTGTGTCACACTGTATTTAAGGGGCTGCAGAACATTTAATTTGTTGTTGACACCTTTTCACTCAGCCGGGGGAGAGAGATCATCACAGCCACCTGTTTGAACAAGAAAAAGAAGATAATTCTACTGGAGCAGCCTTGCAACAGAATATCTTAATCCATTATTTCTCAGCCTGACAATCTTTTCAGCCAACATGACTCCCCTTGGTCATGATTTTTCTGAAAGACTTTTCAAAGTAATAACAAATGCTGTGAGTACCTTCCTGCTGATAGTCCTCTTCTACATTCTGCAGTACATATTTGACATGGATTTCGTATGCTCGTGCAGACCAGGTTTACATCCAAACGGCGTGCTGTACATGGTCGTCCCTCCTACGATCCTCACCGGGGTTGTCAACGTCATTGAGTCTTTCCACCAAAAGAAAAATGTATCCAGCTGGCAAAGTCTTTGCCCCAACGATTGCTTCAGCCATTCTGTTAAGTTGTTATTTAAATATTTAAGTCTGAGCGCTGTGTGGGTAGCTGCTGTTCTGTTTGATGGAGACTGGTACTTTTGCCTGATGACCAACTTCAACGCCGCTCAGACTGGAATTCCTTGCAAAGCAAATCTGACCACTGAGGAGCTCCGCATTAAAACGGATCATAAGACTGCATCTATTGTAAGTAACAACACACACTAATCAAATATTCTGAATTAAACCAAAACAATAGATATGTTTTGAAATGTCTTTTGTGTGTCTTTATAAAAATGTATTTTTCAAACTTTGAAAATGATTTTGTAAGAGTAGCTGTCAATCTTTCAATGGTATAATTTCTAATAAGTCTCTGACATTAAATCTTAAATGAGTCCAACTAAAGAAACACAGCGCTGTTTTCCAAGTTCTCCTTTTTCTTATATTAGGAATAATGATTCATAAACATGCCAATTCAGAGCGCCCTAGAATATTTCCCTCTGGGCCCCAAATGTCAGATAAAATCTCTTAATAAATAACTATAGTATGGATGACTTTAGGCAACTCAAACTGATTTATTAAGGTTAATGAAAGATGGAAGCCATGGCAACATGGAAATGTGTTTATTTGCTTTCTAGCTAGCCGAGCTCTGTCCAAAGGTAACAAAATACACCTACCAGAAACCTCTAAAACTCACTAATTGACACATTATATCTTGTTTGTTTAATCTGAACAAAAGTTGCAGCGTTAACAAATAAAACGTCATAGCGCACAATCCAACTGATACAATTTACATCTCTCCAGTTAAAAATAAAAAGATGCTATAAAACGTCATGTTGTTGATCCAACGTCTAAACCAATCAGCTCTTAGATCAGAGGAGAGCCGAGCACTTCCCATCATGCCCTGACGTTTTGCCCTGATCTCGTTAGGTTATTATTGCCTACGGACAGAAATCTAACCGCCTGAATTGTGTGGCAATTGGCTGTGATCAATTCTGCAGGCCTGACTCATCTCGAACAAGCCCTTTGCTTCAAGCTGCTCTTCCTCACTGTGTAATGTTTGCCAGCTCGTACCTGTTTCAACAAGGCCAAGACAGATGTGTGGTAAAAAAGGACAAGTGCTGCATACAAATTTACCTCTAAACCGTATTTCGACTGGTTTCTAAATACTGAAGATGTCCATATATACAAGCTATCATGACATTGTGCCAAAGTGTTTTTTACCCCCTGCTGCACACGCATCCTGGATTGTTTTCCCTTCTCCAGCCTTTGTGCATATTTACTGTACATTCGAGTAGTATCATTCTTCTTGTCTCACTCTCCGCAAGAAAGCAAATAAACATATTTTCTAAAATGTTTAAGTATTCCTTTATGGTTAAAGTTAAGCATGGCTGGTGCTGGATCTCCAGCATGGACACTGAATATTGTGTAATGGTGGAAGTGTCGCGAAACCACAAAAATGTTGTGCTTTATGTTCCTTTCAACTATTGAATGAATTTCTTTTAAAGTTTACCTTTTTTTTTTTTTTCCAGGACTTTGGCTTTATTATAATCGGCACTGTTTTTATTGTTTGGAGCTTTGGTGAAAGCATAGGAGCCTGTTGTAAAAGAAGGAGGACATGGAAAAAGGGCTGCAGGTCTACCTTGTGCCCTCCGTACTACACAGTGGTTTATGAAGATCTTCTGGCAGAGCAAGTGAGCTGCCATTTGAAAGACGAGCTAGCGAAAATAGCAACAGAGAAAGCAAGAGCAATCTGCAGGCCCTACCTTCGAGCTATTGAGGATCATGAGAAGCCATTTAACCAAACATGTGATGACAGTGTCAACAACACAGTTTCTGAAGCCTGGCGGAATATTTCAGCCTCAGATTTCTACTTGATGGAACATGAGAGAGAAGAGGATTCACACACTGGAGCAGAGACGTTAACACAGGAAGGTTCATCGGAGAGGACGGACTCGGGGCGTAGCACTGGATTCTGGGCCCTGTACATAGGCAGTCTGTGAGGCCCCCCATGATTTCAAAATTATTATTACAAGCAATTTTTGTGGGCCCCTCCACACCTTTGGACACTGTAAATTAGTACCCTTTGTCTTCCCCGTCCTACGCCCCTGACTCTGATCAAGTTTCATGACGAGGACACAGGCCATCTTTAGATGGTTTGGTGATATATTTATTAATTCAATTCAATTCAAAGGGGCTTCATTAGCATATAAGTTTCCAAAACAATGTTGCCAAAGCATCAAAATCAATTATAATCATACAATTCATTAATTACTTAAATACAGTATATCATTTTCCTTATTATCGACTGAGTAAAGGACATTCCTGATGTCTTTCCCTCTCTACAGTCTACAATCCAAAAGTTAATTTACAAACTATTCATCTCAAAATAATTATACACCAATGCTAAACCGTTTTCTCACAGATCCATCTCAGACTGGTTTTACAAGACAAGTCATTCCAGTTCTCTTTGTTCCCTCCAGTTGTGACATGGGCACAGTCCTCTTCCCCGAGCCTTTGATGTCCACCACCATTATCAGGCTGTGTCTTCTTCCAATACCTAACAGGTCAACAAACAAGACAATAATGACATTGTCAGTGTTTTACATGAACACAGTCTATTATTCATGCTCTTCACCAGGAAATGATATCAACACTTAAGCAGTGTGGGTCATCACTATTTTTCTCAGTGGATCAAATAACATAGTGACGACCCCAGTGATCACCAAACTCTGCAGTTCCCCTCGGCTCTACAGAGTGTTTTAGCACGATTTAGCCCATTATTTCCAGCCCGCAACTCCACTCTCATCAGCATCGTTTCCAGCCACTGCAGGCAGCTGTTTTCAGTGAAAAGCTCTGATAAACCCACTATACGACCTGCCCAGCACCAAACAGCAGACAGACAAAGTTAGAGACTATCTGGTGAACAGAGTGGAGCATTTAGCTCAATTTAAGTGCAATTTAAGTGAACATTACACTTAAATTCATTGGGTGGAAACAAACACGACTCCAAACGAATGCTGATGTTGCTCTGTGTCTGCTGGATGTTTAAATGGGCGACTGTTTGCACATTTTCAATACCAGCCTTCTAAGGTGATATGTTAGTGTTGGGTTTTCAGCTTGTGCTGCTGGCTCCAAGTGGCCAAAAATCAATCAATCAATAGATCAAATCAAATCAAATCAAATCAATCAATAAATGTTGTTTTAAATATACTGGTTTAAGTGTCTGGTATTGTTTCTCATTATTTTATTCTGTTTCTTTTTTGAAAAAAAGTTTTTAAAGGAGTCTTAAATGTGACCAAACTAGAGACACTCCTGCTAAGTTGGCAACACTTTAAGTGTGATCTGTTGGGATAAACTGTTGTGAATTTGTATTTTAACTATGTGTGTGGTCAGGAATAAAATACTGGATTATGCCATTTTGTTCAATGAGATCTCTGTAGCTCAAATATAACTGTCCCAGTGTCCCAAATATCTGAATTTGTCAAGATCAGTGCCTCCCTGACTGGAGATGGCAGATAGAAGCCTGATTAAAAGAACCACAGCACCACCTAGTGGAATACTACTGGGTAAAATATATGTCACCAAAGTGGTAGAGCTGTTTGATTGCATATAAACTGTATGTTGTGAGTGAAAATGTGGTCCTGATTACACTTACAACACTTATTTGTTGGAAGTTCTGTTATTTCTGATTCAGAGGATTACAGAGGCCGGATTCTAGTAATAGACATACAACAGTATTTGTATTTTTGTTTATATTCAACCAAGTTGAAGCACATTTCTGCCTTACTTTAGAGTCAGTGAAGCTCCATTAACCCATTTCCAGGTCTCCTCCTTGACTGTGTCAGTCAAACCGATCCAAGCCATCGTTTCTTCCTCATTGAAGTTAGAGAGGAACATCTGTTCGATAAAAATCACAGTATTCATATTTTAGTTTTAATAATATTATGTATAAATATATTGTATTCAAGATGTTTAAACTTTATTGATTAATTAAAATACAATGTTATCCTGTTTCTGTGTTTTATTTTAAGGCATAATTTAGCCTTTCTGTCAAGTTCTTGCTTTGCTATCAGTTTTTAGCCATGCTAGCAGGATGGCTCTAAGGACTGCAATGACAGTCTGTTAGCGGGCCCACCACTTTGGTCCAGACTGAAATATCTCAGCAACTATTCAGTGGGTTACTATGGAATTTCGTAGAGACATTCGTGGTGCCCAGAGGATGAATCCTATCGACTTTGGTGAGTCCCTAAGTTTTTCCTCTCGTGCCACCATGAGGTTGACATTTGTGGTTCAAAGTGGAATATCTCAACAACTATATGATGGATTTCTGTGAAATATACAACAGATATTCAAGGTCCCTAGAGGACATATTCTAATATCTTTGGTGATGATCCGTTTCTTCTAGCGCTATCAGCAAGAACATCTACTTGACCACAAAATTTGGTCCAGACACTCATTGTTCCCAGAGGATGCTGACTTTGGTGATCCTCTGACTTTCCCTGTAGTTGACATTTCAGTTCTTTGAAATACATCGACAAATAGTTAATTAACAAAATATTTGCAATGCTAATGCTTAAAAGTACTCTATATAGTTTTTAAGCGGTTATAAAACAGTCTCAATTTAATACCGATGCCTCTATATGACCTACATAAGCAAATGAGACCAACAGTGAGAAGATTGGTTATTTCTATTTGTTTCTAATAGTTGTTCTTAATGCCTGCCACCGGGTCGGATTTTTGCCATGGCTGAATTCAAGTTGCTTCAGCCGCTAAACAAAGGTCCGTCTCCGGAGCTGCCGCCCGCTCTCCTCCTGAGAAGTAGTTACCTTGCAGCGGGGAACATGTAACCTAACGTTAGGTGAAACACTACCGCCTTTGTCCACAGGGACCGCCAAAATCAACACAAAATGAAAAGTTCAGCATTTAGCTCAAGTACAACCTCACAAAGGCTCTAGCAAGGCTACAGACGCTTGTTCGTAAATCTGGGGGAAAAATATGTCGACATGAAACATTTAGGAAGCTATCAACATGTATTTGTGTATAAATACACACAGTACCTGTTCTTCAAAACTGTCTATGACCACCAGATCTGCTCCACTGTCTCTGCAGGCCTTTCTGCCCTTTTCCCAGGAATCAGACTCATCAGAGAGGCGATAACAGGCACAACTGAAGATCCTCCATCCTGCAGGACAAATGCTTTCTGTAAGAAACAATGAAACTTTAAAAATCAGACAAGAATAAGTACCAAAGACACAGTATGGAGGCTAGAAACATGCATATTTTGTATCCAACATAAAAGTGGTTTCCAATGTATACACGCACATATCTAATTATTCTTAATTGTGGCTACATCGTGGCTTAGGAACGCTGCAAGTACAGCGAGTGTAGTTTCTTATTTTGTTTCTCTCTCACACGTAGTGGGAGGGTGAGGAGATTGTTGGGGGAACATGATGGTATGAAACTACCACTACATGACAGAGTGTCATGTCACCCTGTCTCCCAATGAAGTTGCACCAACAGAAGAGTTACTATTGTCTTTCAGTCTTTGGTTTTACTCCTGTAGCCTCGACTCGTTTGAAGCATGGGTTGGTAGGCTATCCATTGTTGTCGTGTTAACTTACAATTAGTTTGCAGATATTTAAGGATTTATGCCTAATGATGGTGCTTTTGTTCACTTAATTAATCATTATGCTTCATGAGTTAACAATAAAAAGATATTTATCATCAAGATTAAAAAAAAATGAAAACACATTTGAGTTTTGGAAGGAGATTTTAAAAGACACAAATAACACAGATCTCATGACACAAGGTTTCACAAGTGTCTTTAACAACACCCACGGTTAACAACCCCTGCTCCTGCGACCAGATCATGATAGATAGGATGTATTCAAGAAATGTGAGAAAAAATGTGTCGCACTTGGATGGAACAGAAATATGACAACTTAGTAAGATAAGAATCGTATTGAAGACTGGTAGGAAACAACACTCTAGCTGTAAATTAGATGCAAATAAGACTAAGGCCTTTAATGTTTTAGTTTCACTGTGGTAAACTGGTGGTAACGACAGAAAATGCTTCACTGATGTGTCATTAATTACACCAGTCAAAATGTCTGGATCTATCTGGATCGGTTCCGCATATCTGACAGCACATCTGTTGATTGTACATACATTTTTGCATTGCATTTTTGCATTTTTACTGAGATTCCAGCTCGCAACACAGATGTACGTAGATGAGAGTGTTCGTTCCCACACTTACTCAGCGTGTTCAGCTCTTCAGTCACGTCAGTGAGGCTGGCGTTCAGCAGGTCTCTCTCTTCAGTCAGGGAATGAAACTTGTTATCACTGACCAGGAGACGGTCAGTCAGGTTGGCTTTCATAGCGGAGAGTTCTACAGCTGAACGCTGAACGGAGTTATAGTCTAAAATAAACCAAGATAGATGCATGTGTGGTAGGTTAAAAGGTGATCTGGAAGAGATTTGTGTCTGTAGGAACTGTTTTTTGTTTTTGATTCATTTAAAAAGATTAAAGTGCCTGTTTGGACCTACTATTACACTACCGCAAATCTCCTACTCTATATTAGTTTTTATTAACAATAACAATTGTTATTATTAATTAACTGGATCTTCTTCTTCTGTATGTTACTTCTTCATTATACAGTATATGTAGCACACCATGTCTTTTAAAGTAGTGCCACTCTTTTAATGCAGAGGTGATGTATATACATGTAGATGGATCTAATCTGTTGCCTTGTACCAAGACTTTTCAAAAAAGAGACACATTTCCTCAACACAAAATATATCTTGTATCCATGTCGTACAGAAACAGTTACTGTATTTACACAAGACAAAATGTTTCCTAATTCTGCCCAGTGAACAATGTAGAAATCAAGTCAAATTTCACACTTAAACAATCTCTGTAATATGTAGCAGTCAGCGTCAGAAAGATGTGACAAATACAACCACTGTTGTAGAGTTTTAATAATGATATTCTTTTAGAAAGAAAGTAGGACCTTATTGTTTCCCAGCAAATATGTTGATATTAAATAAAGGTTGACATGGTTGAAATACGGCACTAAAAGGAAAGCTTGCTTGATGCTTTACCCAAATCTTCATCTTCCATAGCTTTAATATAGCTACATAAATGAGAGAAACTAGAAAAAGCCAGAAAAGAAAACCAAAACCAATTGAGAATACAGGCAGGAGACAATAACAACGTAAAGGCAGGACAGCAAAACATAAATTAAAAACTAAAATAGATATCTTCACAAAGCATGAGCAGAATAATTCGGTGTGATTTTAGACTCACAGTGGACACCGAGGCCGATGAGCCCAGCCAGCAGGAAAGCACTCAGCAGCCCCTGACAGAGAACTACAGCTCCATGAAATCTCCTCTCTGAGCTCCTGCGACCTGAACACAGACAAGACCAGTGAATTCAGTCCAGTATACGATAGTAATGATCCCAGATCATAACATACATCTATTCACAGCTCAATCCGACTGAACTTTCTTACTTGTCTGGTTTATTGAAGGTCTTGGGTCGACAGGTTTGGCATGTTCAACGTTGACGTAGATTTCCTCCATCACTATCTATCTATCTGTCTGTCTTAACAGTGTCTTACAGACATGTCCTGTCCCTTTTTCTGTCGTCTAACAGTGGGCAACGTGCTGATTGGCTAGTCAGCTCGGGCGTAAAAACAGGCTTCAAAATTCATGCTTGTAGCTTGTAACTTCAGTGTTGCATACACAAACAGGAAATTTGTGTGTCTCTCAGACTTTGTGAAACTACACTGTTGAAAATATTCCTGCACTAAGTTTGATTACACATACACAAAATATTTCTACAACTACAAAAAAGTTTTACACATGTGCAAATTATATCTGCGTGCACAAAACTTTTTTCACACATGCACATCGCATTTCTACAGCCTCAAAGCTGTTAGACATTCAAACTTGTGAGAAGGTTGTTTTTTTTTAAATTCACACATTCAGAAAGGTGCATGCAACTCTTTTTCACATGCACACAAAAGGTGACATACAACCGCAGGCTGTGAATTATTTGTGAACATCATTTCACAACCTCAGACTATTAATGACCCTTATTTGCTTCCATAGTTTTCCTGCTGAAATGATAACAAAAGAAAGAAGAGACACAAAGACACTTGAGAATACATTTTAAAAGCTTTTAATTCTTCTCATGATCACATAAAAAGCCACAACCAATACAGTGTCAGCTATCACCATCACAAAGAGTGAAAGGAAGTCTCAGAAACTGACTCTCTATAACCTTTACATTTTCTGGTTCGGTATGTTGTGTAGCCACAGATGTCTGGTCAGGGACGAAGCATTAAATTGTTTTAGGATATTTATTTAATACTGTCACCACACCAGTCAACACACTCCACTCGTCTACTTGTTGGTTAGTGAATGGTTCTATACAAAGAACAGATAAGAAAATGAATTGACAACTTAAGATTTTCACGATCACTTCTATCACTCACTCTTATTGGCAGCAATGGAAAATATGTTAAGTCAGGTAACAAACAACAGAATTTACTGCATCTGCTTTCTTTTAAAGCTGCATGATTTATTTTAGTGTGTTGTATAGGAGCAGCTTTCAAACAAAACTTTTAAACCAGACTATTGCCATAAGACGCTGTCCCACAAAACTTTTTGGTTTTCTCTGACAGCTTTCAACTATCAAGAAATCTTTACCTAAAACACTAATTAAATGTTTTTATGAACCTGTCTGTTTTCCTCTCGTTGTTGAGAATTTGGAGCGTTTATATAACAGGAAAGAAATGGGAGCTGATATGTTTATGATGCTTTTCTACATAAGGGGTGAGCATCTTATTTAAAAACAAGAGTAGGGAGTCAGGAGATACTGTAATGTTGACAATGTGAAGAACAGTTTTGGATGCCCGGCAGAAACTTTGAGTCTTGAATTTGTACTTGTTGGAGGAGAACGATTCTCAGAATATTCCATCAATAATTACTCAAAAATATACGTATTTACTTCCCTTCTGTATCAAAAGCCCTTTCTGATGTCTGCCAGGTCAACTCAGTTTAACCAACTGTGGTGGAAATGTGTTTGAGAAATGAGAAATTATACCTGAAATGTATGAAAAAGTCAGCTGGCTTTACAGCAATATTTTGCATTTACACAGTGTGCACACTGAAAAGCACGTACAGTTCCTTAGAGAAACAGCATAATCCATTTTAATCACCCAGACTAACTCAATGCATCCGTCATGTTGATGCACACACTTGCCTTCTCTCTCTCTATTTATCGCACATACAATAACAATTTTAAAGAGTATTTCCAAATGTATCATTTCAAAACTCATTGAATGCTGAAAAATTTTTCACAGATCCATGGCAAAGAGCCATTACACCGCAGATCATTCCAGTTTTCGTCAGTTTTCCTGCCAGCTGCGATAAGTGCGCAGTCCTCTTCACCCCACTGTGGATCTCCACCACCATTATCAGGCTGCCCTTTCCACCAGTACCTAGGAGGTTAACAAGAATGTGAGTTTTCACAGGATTTTTCACTTTCCCCAAGTCGCTAAAAAAAACCAACAATAATGCAGCTTTAAGTTTTTCCGGTGAACTAATTTGTGGAGAGAAAAAAAATGGATTTGAAGTCAACCAGTGAGTTTATTTCTCCATGTAGAGCAGCTTGTAATAATTCTGATATTAATTATTTAGACAGTCATACAAAAATAAACCTAATGTACATTAATAGTTAGTAGTATAA
>NTHP01000126.1:818678-830351 GCA_003416845.1 Oplegnathus fasciatus
GAGCCAAGTGGAGAAGAGATAACATGAACAACTGAACGTCCTCCATCCTGCAGGACAAGTTCTCTCTGTAAAATGCATCAAACAGGAGACATTAAAGATCAGACAAGATCCATGTCCTTCTATTTGAGAGGTTGTGGATTCAACACTTTGTTCTGTGGATGTTTTCAGTGCAGATGTATTATACAGTGGACAATGAATCCAAACAGCCTTAACCCAGAATATGACAAAACTACTATTATCAAAACCAGAATTACATTACATATAATACATATTTAACATCATTTATTTTTTCATTTTGTTGACTACCCTCTCTCTACCTCATTTGAAGGGGCTGTGTCACTCTAAAGCCAAAGTGGTTTCATGTACTTTCAAATACTCAGACCTTTTACTTAAAGGGATAGTTCGGCTTTGAAGTGGTACTACAGTAGATGCCTACAGTAGAAGCAGCCTGGAGTACTGGCACGGTGCTCTGTATTCTTATGCATTAAGCCCGTTCAGTCTCCATCTGCAAAAGTTTTTCTTCTGTATACTCTAGTTCATAAAAGTGTCCTCTTGTCTCCACAGTGAACGGCATTTTGTCGTTGCAGTCGTAACCACTCATTTTTATTTTTCATTTTTTTGTATGCATTGTCTCTTCCACAAACCGCTGACCCGAACAGCTGATCTGTGGCGTAATACAGTGCGTGGCATGCGTAGGAATACAGAAGTTCTATGGTTGAGAAAATGTAGTGCCAAAGGAAAGGCCTGTCTGATGGCAAGGTAAAACGGTCAAAATGTTCTAAATATAGCGTACACTTAAACTGATATATGTTTTTTTGAGGTTGGCCTTTTCTTAGGTGGCTAAAATACGTTTCTACTGCTGGCCCCATCCACAGTAGTACATAGCTTACATTCCATGCCGTGTACACCGGCTTCTTCTCCAAACTGGGAGCACGCCGACTGCCATCTACTGTAGGTAAGACTCTGACTATGGATAAGTACCTCATACAACCCCAGTTCAAAAAAGCCTAACCACCCCTTTAAGTAAAAGTAGCAATATCACAGTGAAGAAATACTCTGTTACAAGTAAAAATTGTGCATTTAAAATTTTACTTGAGTAAAAATACAAAAGTATCAGCTTCAAAATATACTTAAAGTACCAAAAATAAAAGTACTCATTATGCAGAATAGCCCAGTTCAGAATCATATTATTGTATTACAGTTATTGATGCATTAATGTGTACATCACTTTAATGTTGCAGCTGGTAAAGTTGGAGCTAATTTTAATCAGTTTATATACTGCTGGGCAGCTTAATCTATAATAAATCATAATTTATTAGTTGATTGTAATTTGTATAAATAATTTGAATCTGCAAAGTAACTAGTAACTAAAGTTATCTAATAAATGCTGTGGGGTAAAAAGTACAAATTTGCCTCTAAATTGTAGTGGAGTAGAAGTATAATGTAGCAAGTATAAGTATAAGTAAAGTACAAGTCCCTCAAAACTGTACTTAAAGGTGTAGTCTGTGATTCTGGAGAAAGCTTGTTGATATTTGAGCTCAACAGGTAAACAAATACACCCTTCCCTTCAGTGCTCCTTCAAACTTGCGCAAGTAACGCACAGCATTAGTTTGTCCTGTGCATGAGCATGAGTTGTGACATGTTATACCGAAGCGTCTAGTGGAAACGTGGCTAAAGCTTCGGCATTTGACGACCTGGGTTGGTGGCTCTACCCGAGTCGCTCTATTTGTTTCCTGTTTACAGAGCCAGGGCTGTGTATGAACACTGGACTGTTTTTTCAGCGCACATACAGAACAGAAAGGAGATATTCACTGAATTTGACAAAAACTGTTTTGGATTAAAATTGTAGACTACATCTTTAAGTACAGTACTTGAGTAAATGTACTTGCTTATTTTCCACCCCTGCCTCTCACGTCCTATATACTATAAGTCCAATTACTTAGATCACATGACTAATAACAGTATTATTTCTAACTCACATCAGAACAAAAAGTAAGGTTGGGAAGTGAAAATACTGTAACTTCACCATAAAAGAAGTTTCATTATCATTAAGTTCATCACAATCTTATGAAGAGTAAGCTATAACAGCGTAACATAAGCATGTTCTCTGAGTCATGAGGCTGTGGCGCAGGGAAAGGGTCAAAATTAATACTACTGAGAAGTTGGAGGAGGCTATGTCCTTGCTGAAGCCGGCTACTGATCTGATAACTGAGAGGCCGGCGGAGGTGACTGAGAGGCCAGCTATTCATTCGACCAAGGTGGTAACTCATGCGTCTAACCTAGCAACCCACTGGATCGGCTACTGGCTTGGCTGTTGATTAGCTTCCGAGGCTGGCTACTAGCATGCCGAGGCTGGCAACCCACTGGAAAGGCTACTGGCTTGGCTGGCTACTAGCACGCCGAGGCTGGCTACTAGCACGCCGGCCTCTCAGTTATCAGACAAGTAGCCGGCTTCAGCAAGGACACAGCCTCCTCCGACTTCTCAGTAGTATTCATTTTGACCCTTTCCCTGCGCCATACCTGACAGCTGTGCAGAACCCACACAGACAAGCACTCACTCTGTTTGGACAAACTCTGAAGTCTGTTCAGCTCTTTAGTCTTTTCAGTGAGGCTGGCATTCAGCAGGTCTCTCTCTCCAGACACAGAGACCAGCTTGTTGTTACCGGCCTGGAGAAGTTCAGTCAGGTTGGCTTTGATAGTGGAGAGTTCTGCAGATGAATCACATACTGAGTTACGGTCTGAAATAAAGCAAGATACATGTTTCTTTAACAGAAAATACCTCACGCATTCATAGTGACACTTTTTTTATACTTTCCAAAGTCTAAATATTTCCTAATTTTGCCTCTGGCTGTGAAAGATGTTCATAAATCAAGTTTTGTGTTATATTAAGCAGTTTATGAAATATCTGAACTCAAAGGCTGAAGTGNCTGTTATGACTATAGATATGACAAATCCAAACTCAGTTGTAGTGTCTTTATAATAATATATCCTCATCTTTTCCCAGCAAATATGTTGATACTGAACAAATGTTGACACGACAACCTGCACCTGAATTCAAACATAGTTGAGCACTAAATTAAAAGTTGGCAAATGGCGATGCTCTTCATCATCCAGAGATGTTCATAAATATAATTTTGCTGCTCTAGCTGCCTGAATATCACTTTTTTATCATGACTGGAAAAAATCATATTCACACCAAATATATTTACAAAACAAGTGCTTCATGAGGCCAATGTTTAATTTTATTCTGTGGTGCTTTTCAAAACTGATATAAAAAGTGTTTTAAGGATGAGTAAAGGAAAAAAATGTCAAGTCAAGAAAAGAGACCATCACANTGAAAGATGTTCATAAATCAAGTTTTGTGTTATATTAAGCAGTTTATGAAATATCTGAACTCAAAGGCTGAAGTGTAACTCTGTTATGACTATAGATATGACAAATCCAAACTCAGTTGTAGTGTCTTTATAATAATATATCCTCATCTTTTCCCAGCAAATATGTTGATACTGAACAAATGTTGACANCATGACTGGAAAAAATCATATTCACACCAAATATATTTACAAAACAAGTGCTTCATGAGGCCAATGTTTAATTTTATTCTGTGGTGCTTTTCAAAACTGATATAAAAAGTGTTTTAAGGATGAGTAAAGGAAAAAAATGTCAAGTCAAGAAAAGAGACCATCACAGAAAAGCCAGGATTGCAAATAGACATTTTGGTCAAACATTTCAGGGCAGAATAATGCTCCTGAAAATCACAAGTTCAAACTGATGTTAAATTATGAAAACCAGACTCACAGTGGACACCGAGGACGATGAGCCCAGCCAGCAGGAAAACACTCAATAGTACCAGAAAGAGAACAATAACTCCGTGAAATCCCCCCTTTGAGCTCCTGGGACCTGAACAAAGAAAAGACCAGTGAATACAGTCCAGTATTCAATAGTAATAATCACAGATGATAGTATAAATCTATGCACAGCTCAGTCTGACTGAACTTTCTTACCGTTCTGCTTTATTGAAGGTCTTGGGTCGACAGGTTTGGCATGTTCAACATTGACATAGATTTCCTCCATCGCTCGTACTGTTAGGTCGTCAACTCTGAAGGTCAGCTCTGCAGCACGGACTACATGTAAATGAAGAAACGCCTGTTGGTGGCAATTTCTCTTTTTTCAACTTGTGAGAAAGTCACAAGTTTCAGAGGTGATGAAAATAGTCAATAACCATCAACACCTGAGACACACATTTTTAAATTCACTGCGATGGTAGTCACATGAAAAGATACATAAGACCAAAACCCTTTTTAATTCACAGTTTTCTATTTTTAGGAAGATTGAAGTGACTATTGTCGTGGCAATTTTGCAATTCCACTCTGACAAAAGAGGAACGAGACCAAAATCTCTTACACTGTCACACTTCAATAACGCTCAGAGCATGGTACACAAGACAAAGGTTAGTTCATAATGTGCACACATGTAAGGAGCTGCTCACTCTGTTTATAGCTTGACTCGGTCTTCCCTCTGGTCAAGACTGCTTCTTCCAGTAAACACCCTTATCTGGTTTGTTCCCATGCTGTGGCAATTTGCTACCCTACGTGCTATCAGCTTTGGTCTTTTCTAACAGTTAACAGTTGGCAAATTGAGAAAGGATACGATAAACACATGAAAAGATATTAAGGCACTCAAGGAACTTTTTAAAAGATTAGAATTTTGTTCATGATTACACACACACAAAAACAATATCACAACCACCATTACAAAGATCAAGTGACACTTGATAACTACCTAATAGTGCAAATATGTTGCGTGGAATTAACTTTTTGTAATTTCTTTCATCACATGTGTTTCCTAAGCAAACCACTTATCACCAAAGTAAAGTAACTGATCATAACTGACTGAACTGTGCTCCGTCATCTGCTGATTCACACAACGTAGAAAACAAACTGTTTCTCAGAAAAAAAGAGAAGTGGTAAAACAGCCTTCTTATCTTAAAACAGCAATTTGTTCAAGTTCCTCGAGCTTAATCTTGTCAAATCACATCTAATAGACACAACATTTTCCAGGTATTTATCTTGCTTTTCTATCAGATGTTTGAAACAATTTGTGTGCAGCCAAGTCGTGTCATTGCGTGTCCTAGTTACATCTTCAGATGCTTACTGAAAGCCCTTGTCTTTATATTTTTTTCCTGTGTGTTTGTATTTTGATTTTTTTGAACTTATAGTCTACAATAAAGTAATCAAAGGTGCTGAGTGGCAGTAGTTATACCCTTCAAATGCACAGTACATTTACACTCATTACGCAGGTAATTGGACGACACATATGCATGCAACAGGTTAGTCATCAGATTTCTCCACCACTCTGACTTTATTTTGGAAATATTACTAAAATACTTTAACTGTCGTAATGCAGGTCAGCCCAGCAAACCCATCCACCGCCCTCTTCACGTCCTCCCACCGCTCAGGCCTGGAAGAATAAGTCGGTCGTTACCAAAAGAGGTAGCCACTCCAGCAAGTGTAAGAGGTACCTTAAAAGACACTGGGCATTTTAAGGACAAGTTTAAATAAAATGACACTTATATAGATATCTTCCTCTTACTGATTAGTTCCTCTTCTGACAATGCAAACCTTTAGGCTCAATTCTGGATTGAATAACTTTCAATATCTACGGTAGGTTGTAACCCACATGTGACTGTAATTGAACCTTTATGTGAGTAACGCTGAGAAAGATTTGCTTCATTAACATAAGACATCACACTTGTTTTTGTCCTGTTTTGAACATGTGTTTTGGTTGCAGAATGTGCCTTCAAGTTGTTGTTTTCACAAATACAAAAACAGTCATTTATTTTACAATCTCCATGTTGTTTTGTCTGGCTTTGGACAGACCTGGGCTCAGTGGAGTCATCCAGGCGGAAGAGAGCAGTTTGCCTTCCTCCAGCTCCTCCACCCTCATCAGCTGCAGAACCAGAAGAGTCGCCACCAGCCTCAGGATGTCTGCACGGGCCCTCATACCTACACCACACAAACACACACACACACGTTTTTAAGAGATGTCACTGTTGCATTTTCTGACACTTGGAGCACCACAAAAGATTCCATTCACCTCCACTGTATTGGCGTGACAGTGGAGGTTTTATTGGTGGATATTTAAAAACCTGGACAAATAAAATAAAAACTACGTGGCTGCGTGGCTAGATCATTCTGGGGGAAAGTTGGAAAAAGTTGCTCGTGGTTTGGGGGAAATGATCACTTCTTTCACTCCCTTACTGGCTGACAATGCAAATAAAGTCTGTTCAAAGCAGAGCCGTTGGATAAGAACGGACCTTTTCCACCATGTTTGTACTGTAATTTCAGTTCCAACCTTGGTAATGAACTAATATTTTTCACTGGGTCCATGTTTATATAGCCTGCATGAAACAACACGGTAAGAACGCACAGGGCGAAGTATCTAAGATGCACTTTTTGTAGTCCATATTTGGAATATTGTAGTTTCACCACAGCAGACCAACGTCAGTAACATCCGCCGTTGCATAATTACATAACCTCGTGTAAGTGCAGTCGGATTCTCTCAGCATTGCGGTTGCCTTTTCCTAAGTCCCACTTGACCTCATGACGTTTTCCATCAAGGTCAAGGAAAAGTGGTTAGGAAAGGACATAGGATGTAATTTTTTTTGACTATTCAACCGCACCCTAGAGAGATTTCATGGATCTTGTTGTGGCAATTTTGCAATCCCACTCTGACAACGAGGAACGAGACAAATATCTCTTACAGTACTGTCACACTTTATTAATGCTCAGAGCATGGTACACAAGACAAAGGCTGGTTTGTAATGTGCACCCCAATGGGAAACTGCTCTCTCCCTTTATACCTTGGCTTGGTCCTCCCTCTCCGAAACATCTTAAGCCAGGGTGGTGACTCTTAATTGCCCAAAGCAGTGAATGTGAGTGTAAATGTCTTTATCCAACAAGTTTTCTAAATTAAACAACAAAATATGGAAGAAACAGTTGGAGAAAACACCTTAAGTTAATTTTATTATCTTAATAAGTGCATTTCAGGGTCAAACTTAATTATAGTATATATTCAGTATGATACAATAGTTGTGCTAACTTTAAATGTTCCATAAACGACAGTCGGAACAAGTAGTTGTTGCACTAGAGCACAGCATCTCAAACACACTTCATTCAAACTCCACAGAAACAAAATAAAACTCACCAAAACCGTCTATAAATAGTTTAGAAATAAATAGCAATAGATTTTTTGGATTTCATATTTAATCAAATCAATTTCTTTATTAAAACTAATGCTACACCTGAGATTAACCACAGTACGTTTTGGGAAACTTTTAAGGTGTATCTTAGAGGCCATTTCCTATGCATCTCATGAAAGAAGAAAGCACATGTCTATTTTAACAAATATTACTAATCGGATTTCATATTTAGATAGACAATTTGCCACTTCTCCCTCTACAAAATTATATAAAGAGAGACTCTTCCTTCAAACTGAATTCGATCATCTTTCCACAGTTCAAGCTGAAGAGATGCTTTTAAAATCTAGACATGCATATTATGAATATGGTGACAAACCTGGTTCATCAACTGAGGCAGTCATCGGCATCTCAGTTAATTTCAGAGATTAATGCCAGTAATGGATACACTCGTGACCCTCAAGAAATAAATAATGCATTTAAGGCATTCTATATATCACTTTATTCTTCTGAAAAAAGTTTTAGCTCTGAAGATCTCAATGAGTTTTTAATAAATGTTCCAACACTTAAGGTCAACATTGATGAAGTGGAATCCTTAGACAGTCCAATTACATTAAAGGAGATCAACAAAGCAATCATAAGTATGCACAGTGGTAAGGACGGTTTCCCTATCGAATTTTATAAAATGTTTTCAGTAAAAGTAGCATCCCTTCTTCTAAGTATGTACCACGAATCACTGGAGACTGGAATCCTTCCACAAACACTGCGAGAGGCTCAGATCTCTTTACTACTCAAGAAAAACAAAGATCCACTTTGTTGTAGTTCTTATCGATTCATTTTACTGCTAAATGTGGATGTGAAAATCTTAGCTAAGATTCTCGCCTCGTGTCTAGAAATTGTGCTACCTGATATTATATCTTCTGACCAGACTGGTTTTATCAAAAACAGGTTTTCTTTTTTTAATGTGAGGCGTTTGTTTAACATCATCTATCACCCCTCAGATTCATCAGTTCCAGAGGTACTAATTTCTATGGATGCGGAAAAAGTTTTAGATAAGGTGGAGTGGAGATATTTATTTCATATTCTTAAAAGATTTGGGTTTGGCAATACATTTATTTCTTGGATTAGATTATTATACACAGCACCAGTTTCTTCAGTTTGTACTAATAATACCTACTCTAAGCAGTTTCAAATAAGTAGAGGGGCAAGGCAGGGTTGCCCACTCTCACCTCTTTTATTTGCAATCACTAGTGAGCCTCTCTCGCTAGCCCTTCGGCACAGTCCACAGATAAGAGGTATAGTAAGAGAGGGACAAAAACAACATGTGTCACTTTATGCGGATGATCTACTTTTATATATATGACCCCTCTACCTGTCTGTCTCACATTTTCCACATCTTGCATATATTTGAAAAACTCTCTGACTATAAACTAAATTAGCAGAAAAGTGAATTATTTCTGATCAATGAGGCAGCCCATAAATACCCCTTTGCTTCACTTCCTTTCAAAATTACACATCAATTTACTTACCTGGGCATTAATGTGACTAATACATTTTCCAATCTCTTTGCAGCTAACTTTCGTACTCTTATTGACCAGATGAAATGCGGTCTAAACCGCTGGATATCATTACCACTGTCGGATGAATATCCCTCCTAAATTCGCTTACCTATTTCAGTGCATTCCAATTTTCATCCTCAAATCATTTTTTAATAGATTAAACAGTATTATTTCTTCCTTTATTTGCCACCTCGATTATCAATGGAAACACTTCCGTATTCCAAAAAGTCAGGGGGGATGTTGGCTCCAAATTTTTTGTCGTATTACTGGGCTGCAAATATACGCCCAATTCTGCACTGGCTCTATGAGGACCCCAGGCCAGATGCACCATCTTGGTACACACTTGAGTCCTTATCATGCAGCCCGTCCTCTTTGCCAGCTTTAATTTTCTCTCCAACTGCCACACCCCTAGCAGATTACATTAAAAATAAAATCAATTATTAAAATCTGGTTACAGATAAGACATCATTATGACTGGACTCTTTTCTCCTTAAAATCTCCAGTTCATTTAAATCACTTATTCAACCCTCTCTACTGGACAAAACCTTTGTTGACTGGCACAACATGGGCATTAAGTCATTTGCTGATCTCTATTCCTATGGCATTTTTTCTTCATTTAGCGATATTTGTGACAATTTTAAATGATCTAAAAACATTTTTTTTCGCTACCTACAAATTCAAGATTTTATGTGTCAGATGCTCCCTCAGTTCCCTGCTTTACCCCCATGTAATCCCTGCGACTCTGTTTTAGAGTACCCTTCATCTTTTAAAGGCATAATATCTACCATATATACTAAGCTTATACAGAAGCAAATCAGCCTATTACCTTTAAAAGCTGACTGGGAAACAGATTTAAATATCAGCCTTTCTGATAGTCTTTGGCAGTCTATGTTACAAAGAGTCCATACTTCCTCTGTTTGCATCCAACATTGTTTTATGCAATGTAAAATACTCCATTGCAGTCACTGGGCAAATCAAAAATTGTCAAAACTGTTTCCTGAGGTGAGCCCTGGATGCAACTGCTGAAAATCAAACCCAGCCACTCACGTTCATATGTTCTGGTCATGCAGCAAAATCAAGGAATTTTGGCTGAAAATCTTTTCATTAATTTCCACCCGTCTCGGTAGATCAGTTCATCCATGCCCCCTGCTGGCCATCTTTGGTGTCTCGTCTCATTCGCTTTCCCTTTCAAAAGCAGCAGCAGACAGTATTGCCTTTGCCACATTTCTTGCTAGACGTCTGATCCTTTTAAAATGGAAAGATACCTTTTCACCCAGCTTTACTCAATGGGTTCATGACTTACTATTCTTCATTAAATTAGAGAAAATTAAATTTTCTTTAAGAGGTTCGACAAACAAATTTTAAAGACTGTGGAACCCCTTTCTGGTTCACATTAGAGAAAACATCCTGCTGTCCACTGCACCTGCTTTGTTTCATTGCAACCACCTACAGCTCCCTTCACCTACAGTATTGTGAGATGTAAGAATCATCACTGGACTTGTTCCCTTGAGTCTTTATTGCCTACAATTATAACCACTATTTTTTTTCTGTATCTATTTAGTTAGGTTTGTGTATACAAAGCTATTTTATAACTAATTATTCATTTTTTTTCACTTTCTTTTTTTTCTTTTTTCTTCTTTTTATTGTTTCTAAACCAACTTAAATGTCATGCCATTACTGTCATTGTCTGTTGTTGTATTTTTGTTTTTGAAAAACTAATAAAAAAATAAAAACATAAAAAATGAAATAGTAATTGTAAATATTCAACTTGAGCAAAAGATTTGCGCGTATTGCGGGGCTTTGCAGAGTGTTGTGTGGGGAGGACCGGGCGGAGCGGACCAGCGGCTGCTCGCTGTCAGACAGCTGCTGAGGGCCAGGGAGCTTTGGAGGAGAGAGCCGAGGGTGGAGCTGGAGTTTCTATGAGGAATAAACACCCGGAGTCACACTGGATTCTGCTCTGATCCGGAGTCGTTTACCGGCGGGAGGAGGGCTCATAGTTTATTTTTTAAACTTTTGGGATTAAAAAGTGGATTTATCTTCACTCTCACTTCTCAACCGGTCTGCAGCAGCCGCGGAGGTGGCTCGACTGTGGGGGTGTTATAATGTAATTAGTCTCCCTTTTACAGTTCTGCATTGGAGGTCGCTCTCTTCGTCTCTTCATAAACCTGGTGCGGACTCACATGCACTAATATGCACACGCGGCCATCCCGGCTTCGAAACAAAGAACAGAAAAGTAACACACACAGAGGGAGTATGTATGCTCAGATCAGGATGCCATTACTCCACTGTATCTTTACTTGTTTGCTGAATGTCGTATTTAGAACCCTTAAGGCAGCTTTGTTTCATTGCATATGGTAGTCATCAGCACAGGCCACACACCTCTACTGGTGTACAGATACATGCTAAAAATCCCAGCTCCCTGCGGTTAATTTTCCCAGTAAAAAGTATTTGATTTTGGCAAAGAAATCCCACTGATATCTCAGTTCCCGGCCTCCAACCCTTTACATGTTTCTCTATTTATCACACATACAATAACAATATTAAAGAGTGTTTACAAATGTATCATTTCAAAACTGATTAAATGCTAAACCATTTTTTCACAGATCCATCGCAGAGAGTTATCACACCGCAGATCATTCCAGTTTTCTTCAGTTTTCATGCCAGCTGTGATATGTACACAGTCCTCTTCACCCCACTTTGGATTTCCACCACCATTATCAGGCTGCCCTTCCCACCAGCACCTAGGAGGTTAACAAGAATGTGAGTTTTCCAGGTAGAGCAGCTTGCGAGAATTCTGGTATCAATTATTTACACAGTCATACAAAAATGAACCTAATAATGTACATTAATAGTTGTATAAGTGTATATTAAAATAAGGTGTAGAACATTTACTGTACGCCTTACGCCTGAGTCAGT
>NTHP01000126.1:845835-867266 GCA_003416845.1 Oplegnathus fasciatus
GATTAAATGACTAATAACTTTAAGTATTATTTCTAACTCACAGAACAAAAAGGAAGGCTGGGAAGTGAAAATACTTCACCATAAAAGAAGTTGCGTTATCATCACAATCTTATAAGGAAGTAAAAGTCTTTCAAATGTAGAACTGTGGATCCACTTCATCATAACTGACTGTCTAACACGGTNGGAAGCAAGTTACGACTGTGAATATATGTAGCTTCACGCAGGGACAGTGGCCACATTTAAAACGCAACATCTGGACTGAAACTCTTGCTTTTAGCTTTAAAACAAGATTTGTGGGAGTGGAAGTGGAAAAGGTGCCTTACACATAAATCGATATTTATATAAACTGACAGGCTGAAATAAAGTTATTGGGACAAGGCAAACTGAGTCGGATATAACAGCGTCACATAAGCATGTTCTCTGAGTCACGAGGCTGTGGTGCGCCCAAACAGCTGTGCAGAACCCACACAGACAAGCACTCACTCTGTTTGGACAAACTCTGAAGCCTGTTCAGCTCTTTAGTCATTTCAGTGAGGCTGGCATTCAGCAGGTCTCTCTCTCCAGACACAGAGACCAGCTTGTTATTACTGGCCTGGAGAAGTTCAGTCAGGTTGGCTTTGATAGTGGAGAGTTCTGCAGATGAATCACGTACTGAGTTATGGTCTGAAATAAAGCGAGATACATGTTTCTTTAACAGAAAATACCTCATGCATTCATACTGATACTGACTTAAGTTTCTATACTTTCGATCCTAATTTTGCCCCAATGAGTGAAAGATGTTAATAAATTAAAATAATAAAGTTTTATGCCGATGCAGTTTATGAAATTTTGCTGCTCTAGCTGCCTGAATATCACTTTTTCACCATGGGTGTAAAAAATCATATTCATACCAAATATATTTACAAAGCAAGTGCTTCATGAGGTCAATGTTTATTCTATCTAAATTTTCAAAACTGATATAAAAAGTGTTTTAAGGACAACGAGTAAAGGAAAAATTTAACAAAAGTCAAGAAAAGAGACCATCACAGAAAAGCCAGGATGGCAAATAGACATTTTGGTCAAATATTTCAGGGAAGAATAATGCTCCTGAAAATCACAAGTTCAAACTGATGTTAAATTATGAAAACCAGACTCACAGTGGACACCGAGGACGACGAGCCCAGCCAGCAGGGAAACACTCAGAAGTGCCAGAAAGAGAACAATAACTCCATGAAATCCCCCCTTTGAGCTCCTAGGACCTGAACACAGACAACACCAGTGAATACAGTCCAGTATACAATAGTAATAATAACAGATGATAATATAAATCTATGCACAGCTCAGTCTGACTGAACTTTCTTACCACTCTGGTTTATTGAAGGTCTTGGGTCGACAGGTTTGTTGTGTTCAACATTGGCATAGATTTCCTCCATCGTTCGCACTGTAAAGTGGTCAAGTATGAAGGTCAGCTCTGCAGCACGGACTACGTGTAAATGAAGAAACGCCTGTTGATGACAATTTCCTTTTTTCAACTTCTGAGGAAGTCACAAGTTTCAGAGGTGATGAAAATAGTCAATAAGCAAACCACCACTGAAACTCATATTTTTAAAGTTGTGTGTGATGGCAGTCACATGAACAGATACAGAGTCCAAAGTCTGTTTCAATTCACAGTTTTCTAAGAACTTTCCTGATTATGGTTATTTTTAGGAAGACTGAAGTGACTATTTAAGGTCATGATTACAGATAAGTTTTTTTGTGATCAATTCTTTATTGGTTTTGTGACATGAAAATCGTTGCACACTTGGTACTATAGACAAGGATTATTGCACCTACGAACAACATTTAACACAAACTATATACATATCGCCATTGCCTTGCTAAAAATGAACAAAACAACAACAACAACAACATAAAGATAATAATAATAATGAATAAACAGATAAACAACAACAACAACAACAACAAAAAAGAGAAAAACAAACAAACAAACATTCTGTCCAAGTGACACATTATATCTGTACAGGAAAAAGTGGGTTCGAAAGAGAACCAATGAGAGTATTCCAAGTCTCCACAGTGGATGCCTGCACTTTATGAATTACAGCTAGTGATCTTTCTATGACAGCAATATCCCTAAAATGATTCAGCCATTCTTTTATCGATGGGGGCTCAGGGGAGAACCATGAGTGTATTATGGTCTTCTTGGCAGCAGTTAAACCTGCAAATATGATTTTCCTAAGGGCTAACCTGGTGTTATCACTGAGGGCGGAGTCATCGTTGAATACAAATAAGGTGGACTGTTTAGGAACTGGGAATTCCAGGATGTCTTCAAGACACTTAGCCACCTTAGACCAGAGATTAGATACAGAAGGGCATTCCCAGAAAACGTGAAGGTATGTACCAGCCGCATTCTGGCTACGTTTAGTACAGTTTGGATTATCTGTGAGCTTCATTTTGAAACGCCTGTATGGTGTGGCATAAAATTTATGCACAAACTTATAATGAATGAGCTGATGTGCTGGGTTTTTTGATGAGATACCCATATTAGCCCAAATTTTGTCCCAGTTAAGTTCAAGGCCCTGTCCCTCGAGGTCACGATTCCAGGACTCAGTCACCCCCAGAGTCTCGGCACTTTTAGAGATTAAATCCTTATAAATGGTGGAAACCAAACCAGTGGAGGATGTTCCAGGGTTGACCCAAGTGCTCAGTGGATGAGAAGGTAAAGGCGAATCCCACGGAACTCCATGGGCACGGATTGCTGATCTCAGTTGCAGGTACAGGAACCAAGAAAACCCAGGAAGAGAATAACACTCTTTAAGCTTCTGGAATGAAAGTAATCCATTTCTATCATACAGATCTTGAAGGATACGAGCTCCCCCAGAGGCCCAACTATCATTAAAATATGGACCAGAATTCTGTAATAAATTATAATTATGCCAGATTGGAGAACGGTCACAGAGCTTGATATTACAACCCATATATTTCTGGACATCAGACCAGATTTGCAGAGAATTGCCTATAATCGGTCCAAACATTCTACGCGCAGATCTAGGTTTCACTCCACAGAACAGTACATCTGTCATTCTGTGTGGTTTTACTAGTTCCTGCTCTCTCTGACGCCAAGGTGTAGCAGCTTCTTCGTTACACCAAGTCGTCAGTGACTTTATCTGAAATGACCAGTAATATAATTTGAAATTGGGTACCGCCAGACCTCCAAAGGGCTGCGAGCGTTGAAGTGTACAAAGTCTAATGCAGGTCTTTTGCCATTCCAAATGAAATCAGAGATTGTAATTCATCAAAGTATTTAGCTGGTGGGGGCATAGGGATCATGGAAAAAAGAAAATTTAGTCAACCAAGAACATTCATTCTTATTATTGAGATTCTGCCTTGCAATGACATTTTTAAATTAGACCATCTCTGAAGATCAGATGAGATTTCTAGTTTGAGTTTATCATAATTTGTGTGCGATATATCAGAGAATTTGGTTATATATAAACCTAGGTATGTAAAAGCAGAGTCGTGCCACTGAATATGAGGAACGGCTGGTAATGTGAAATGTTTTGCTGAGGTATTCAGAGGAACGAGATTCATCCCAATTAATTTTATAACCAGAAAATTGACTGAACCGGGTAAAGACTTGTAGAATTTGAGGTAAAGACTTGGCGATATTAGTAAAGTAAAGTAATACATCGTCTGCGTAAAGAGACACTTTATGTTGTGTATCTTATATACTGATAGGAGAAATGTGGGGATTTAGTCTAATTGTCTGGGCCAACGGTTCCAGTGATAATGCGAAGAGCAACGGAGACAGTGGGCAGCCCTGATGGGTACCACGTTGTAGGGGAAATGTTTTAGACAGAATATTATCTGTTTGTACAACTGCATAAGGGTTAGTGTAAAGCGTTTTAACCATTAGTATGAAGTTTCTACCAAATCCAAATTCCTCCAAAACCACCCATAAGTATTCCCAACCCACTCTATCAAAGGCCTTTTGCGCATCTAAGATATTGTCTATAAGTCTGATATTGTCTGACGCAAGTCTACCCTTTAAAAATCCTGTTTGGTCGTGATGAATTAGCTTGCCCACATATGGCTCCAGTCTTCTAACTAAAACTTTAGCAAAGAGCTTCAGTTCTGTTGTAATAAGTGATATTGGTCTGTAACTGCCGCATCTCAGAGGTGTTTTACCTTTTTTAAGCAGTACGGATATAAGTGATGTATTTCGGTCACGATGAAAGGACCCAGTGCCTAAAGCATAATTAAGAGAATCTAAGAGGAGTGGCCCGACAATATCCCACAATTCTAGGAACAGCTCCGGAGGCAGACCATCGAGGCCTGGGGATTTTGCTCTTTGCGTCGAATTCGAGGCCTCTTCAAGTTCTAAGAGAGTAAAGAGGTACATCAAGGTATTCTGCGTCCTCATTAGTCCACAAAGGTAAGTTGAGCTCAGACAGATATGATTTGAGGGCAGTCAGATCAGGAGCAGGATCAGCTGTGTAGAGATGGGAGTAAAATGATCCAAAAGTATCATTTATTTCATCTGGGTCATACGTAACAGGTCCTGATGGAGTCTGGATTGCATTAATGTTGGAGAATGATTCATTTTGTTTTAACCTGGCCGCTAGAAGTCTACTTGAACTTTCACTCTGATTGTAATATGTAACTCTAGTACGGTGGACTAAGAATTCAGCTTTAGACTTGAGCAAATTATTTAATTCAAATTTCAGAGCCAAGAGAGTTGAATGAGTTTGGTCAGAAAACTGTATTGTATTGTATTTCACTTTCTAATTGTGTGATTTTACGTTTTCTGGATGCCTTTATATTTTTCAGTTATTTCAAGAACTCAGAATTCTGAAGTAATGTTGTATTGAAACGCCACCTATGTGTATGTTTACGATTGTCCTGCAGGATCTGAAAGTTATAAATCACTGGGGTGTGATCTGATATTATAATAGGAAGTATATCAGCAGAGTTTATACAATGGTTCAGGTGAGGAGAAACAAATATGTGGTCAATTCTCGAGTATGTCTTATGTCTGGCAGAGAAAAAAGTATAATTCTTAGTCGTTGGGTTCTGTAGGCGCCATGGGTCGATAATATTCAGATCAGAAATAAATGTATGAATCCACCGGGTGATTCCTGAGTTGGACTTGTGTTTGTTGATTTATCTAAATTTATGTCACACACCTGATTGAAGTCACCTCCGACTATAAGCTGGTAGTCCGAGAGGTCCAAAAGAGTATTAGAAACCATGCTAAAAACATTTGGGTCATAAACATTTGGGCGATATATTGAAGCAACACGTATTTTTGTGTTGTTAATTGTAATACAGATGTATGCCAGCCTTTCAGCATCGTCCTTACCAGAGCTGTCAATAGTCACACCTAATTTCCTGTTGAATATAATAGCGGCCCCTTTTGACCTATTTGCAGTAGAAGAGTAAGCAGCACACTTGTAGAATCTATTCTGAAATCTATGAATGTCATTTGTTTTCAGATGCGTTTCTTGGATCAGAGCAATCGAGACCTTTTTATTACAGATAAGTTTTGATTGGTGACTTTAAATGACCTCTAAACAGGAGTGAATGTGAGTGGGGAACTACCAGGACCCCCTCAGAGAGGCCCTGAGATAAGATGATATCAGGATCTTAACCTCGGTCAGTTAGCAGGTGCATGTTGTATATTCAAAGATATTCATGCGATCCAACAGATGTCTTCTGTCTGACTGGGAAGATGAAAAGTTTCTCTAGGGCAAACCCAACGTTTAATTCAATATTTCTTTAAACTGTGAAGCACAGGTAGGTTCTAGTGGAGAAGATGAGCAGAGCAGAAACATTTGATCATTCTGGGCAGATAGTAAATATCTGTAAAATCATGAAAATACCTCTGAAGACACGTTGTCAACAGGTTGTTGGCATGAAAATCTGACAGGTTAACAAAATTCAAGCAACATGAGGTTTAAAGTTTTGGTTGAGAGCGTCTTCTTGATAACTTGTAGATGGATTGGCACAAAGTTTGGTACAGACGTTAACAGGATCAATCGTGGTTCTGTTCACACCTCATAGAGCCTCTGGCATGAATGTTGAGAAGCTAAATCCATTGTGCCAATGAGTTTACTGATCCTGAAGTGAAAAGGGAGATCATCTTTGAACTAGTAGACAAAGAGTGTCTTTGAGCAAAACACTAAACCTTCCACCTGCTGCAGGGCTGCTGTGAGAAAGGATACGATAAACACATGAAAAGATATTAAGGCGCTTGAGGAACTTTTTAAAAGATTTTAATTTTGTTCATGATTACACACACACACGCACAAAAACAATATCAACTACCACCATAACAAAGAGCAAGTGACACTTGATAACTACCTAATAGTGCAAATATGTTGCGTGGAATTAACTTTTTGTAATTTCTTTCATAACGTGTTTCCTAAGTAAACCACTTATCACCAAAGTAACTGATCATAAAAAACCCCTCTGAAGCGCTCCGTCATCTGCTGATTTATACAATGTTGACATAATTTCTAAAGAAAAAGAAAAAAAAGAGAAGTGGTAAAGCAGCCTTCTTATCTTAAAACAGCAAATTGTTCAAGTTCCTTGAGCTAAATCTTGTCAATATATATATGATACTTACTGTAAGCGCTTGTCTTTATATGTTTTCTCTTCAAGCGTGTTTGTATTTTCATCTTTTTGAACTTAGTCTACAATACAATAGTCTACAATACAAAGTAATCAAAGGTGCTGAGCGGCAGTAGTATATGTGAAGCGAGGCTAGTTCGGTGGTTTGCAACTTTCAAACACACAGTACATTTACACTCATTACGCAGGTAATTGGACAACAAATATACATGCAGCAAGTCATCAGATTTCTCCACTACTCTAACTTTATTTTGGAAATATTACTAGAATACTTTAACTGTAGTAATGATACAAGACACCGCTTCCTGTCTGTGTGTGTGTGTGTCAGAGGGCTGATAGAGGGAAGACAGCGTGAATTGGTCTAAATGAAACAGTCAGATGTTCAGTGGAGTTTTATTTGGACTTCTGGACGCTGCTGTATTTGTTTCAGTTGTACTTGAATTTTGGGTGGGATTATTCTGAACATGCGGATGCACTGCTACTCGTCATGATCTTTCCTTTTATCCTGCTGCTTTGCTGTCACAGTAATACTTTCTCTGTCTGAAGGCTTTGTCATAGACATGCATACATGTAAAAAGATGATTAGAAACCCGGTTACCAGTATACATGGCCAAGAAATTGTCTTTCTACAGGAGAAATCTAGCTGTGGAAATCTTGAATCCCCTACCTCGATTAAGGAAACCGCATTTCTCATATGCAAATTTAGGAAATCAGGTTACTGCAGAAAGCCAACTGTGTCTGGTTATTTAAGACACAGTTCAAAGTGCTTTACATAAGGCAAAGAAATGTGTGCATATCTACGTAAAAACAAATCTAAAAGAAAATCTCATCCCATTAAAAAGGCAAACAGGTATGGCTTTCTCTCAATTGATCTTCTCTTCATGCTCCCTCAGTCATGTCGGCCTGCTCAGTGGACCAGCAGAGGGTCAGCGGTCCTCTGCAGGTTCAGACCACTGAGAGATGAGAAGGGAGGGAGGCCTTCGTAGCCCAGCAGCTGGCGGGTGGAGGACTCCCAGCTCAAACCAAACTCCAGCCGGCTGTAGACACACGGGTACTGCCGGTCAGCCCAGCAAACCCAGTCCACTGCCCTCTTCACGTCCTCCCATCGCTCAGGCCTGGAAGAATAAGTCAGTCATTACCAAAAGAGGTAGTCACTCTGACAAAAAGTTTAAAAGACACTGGGCATTTTAAGGTCAAGTTTAAATAAAGTGACACTTGTCTTATCTTGCTCTTACAGATTAGTTCCTTTTCTGACAATGCAAGCCTTTAGGCTCAATTCTGGATTCATCATATCTTGTCTTATTGAATAACTTTCTGTTTCTACTGTAGGTTGTAACCCACATGTGATTGTAGTTTAACCTCATCTGAGAAAGATTTGCTTCATTAACATAAGACATCACACTTGTTTTTGTCCTGTTTTGAACATGTATTTTGGTTGCAGAATGTGCCTTCAAGTTGTTGTTTTCACAAATACAAAAAAAGTCATTTATTTTTCAATCTCCATGTTGTTTTGTCTGGCTTCGGACAGACCTGGGCTCAGAGGCGTCGTCCAGGTGGAAGAGGGTGCGGAGCAGTTTGCCTTCCTCCAGCTTCTCCACCCTCATCAGCTGCAGAACCAGAAGAGTTGCCACCAGCCTCAGGATGTCTGCATGGGCCCTCACGCCTACACCACACAAACAAACACGCATATACACGTTTTTAACATTGGTGGGAACTGGTGAGAACCACAGCTCAAATCCTGGCTGAGATATCTGTACCACTCATTAAGGACAGGTCATAGTGAGGAAAACTGGCCACAATGACAGGACATAATTTGTAGAAAGAGATGTTACTGTTGCATTTTTTGACACTTGGAGCACCACAAAAAAATCCATTCACCTCCATTGTATTGGGGTGACAGTGGAGGTCTTATTGATGGATATTTCAAAACCTGGACAAATAAAATAAAAACTACCTGCATGGCTAGATCATTCTGGGGGAAAGTTGGAAAAAGTTGCTCGTGGTTTGGGGGAAATGATCACTTCTTTCACTCCCTTACTGGCTGACAATGCTAACAAAGTCTGTTCAAAGCAGAGCCGCTGGATAGGAGTGGACCTGTTTTCCACCATGTTTGTAGTTTCACACACTGAAATTGGTGAACAGTGCCAGTTTTGAGGTAATGCTACTTCTCACTTTTTTCTCACTTAACACTTTTTTACTAAAAAGTTTTAGAGATTAAAAAACAGCCTTGCTGAAGTTTTTAATGAAATGTATTTTTTAGACAGGAAAAGAGGCAGCATGTCATCTTTCAACTCATCTTAATGATCTAAAATGAGAATCTTCATAAATACACTGTACAGTATTCAGACCAACCTGCTCTTTGGAAATGTATATAATTTAAATACTGTTTACATGACTGTGCAATGTACTTGAGAACATTTAATGCTTGTATTTGTTTACTTTTAAGTAAAATGTTACAAAATGATGTGAAATGACAAAGTGATTTCCACTCTGAAGGCCTGAAACAGTTTCTAAGAGTTCTCACCTAGAGAATGGATGCCCTTGTTTTTCAGGAACACGTTGGCAAACAGGTCTACATCGACATTTATGAGTTCACCCAGCTCTGTGGTTAACTCCCAGTAGCCCTCCTGCAACACACAGACACGTTTCAATTATCATTTCCAACGCAAAGTGGTGAGAATTTATGCCACCAACACATCAATGTCCCACTTCCCCAAGGACTGCTAGTATGGGAAAACATTCTTATAGTCAAGGACAGCTAATCATGTTTTCTTTAAACCCAAGAAAGACAAAAAAAATATAGTACTGTAAGTTGCTTTGGACAAAACAATCTACTAAATGAATCCAATGTCATGCAATATGTTACTCATGTTACATATTCATATTTTCCAGCATTGTGAAGGTGTCACTTTGGGCTCTGGGTAATTGTGACGGCATTTCTCACTATTTTTCAGAATTTTTACGAACCAAACAATCAATCGATTAATGGAGAAAATAATCAGCAGATGAATCCAGAATGAAAATAATCATTAGCTGCAGTCTGATACAAAATAGTTCAAAATGAGCTCCACCTCAACCAACTCCAACAGTAAAATCCTGCTTTTGCATTAATGCATGAGTAATAATCTAATAATATATAATAGTATAACAGTCTCAGGGGACATTTTACTGCATTGAGTACATTTTCCTGATTACACTTACATATTTTTACTGAAGTAACATTTTCAATGCAGGACGTTTACTTGTAATGAAATAATTTCTACAATGTGATATTAGTACTTCTATTTAAGTAAAGGATCTGAATACTCCTTCTATCACTGTGGAGAACAATGGGTTACAAAAAAAATCAAAGGATCAGAATTGGTAAAACTTTCTCAAAGCCAACATTTATACTTGTGAGCAGGAAAAGCAAAAGTTTCATTTAGGCACACGAGTGAGCCAGCATTCACAATATCAGGGCCCTGGAATTGCTACACCTGAATGAAATGAAGTCGTGATTTATGTCTTCAGTTTCAACTGTTCAGTGGCAACATTCAAGTACATCCGATTAATTTTTATCATATCTTACCGAATTCTGCAACTGGAAGATCTTTGTCCATCTGCGCTTCAGTACTCCAGGATCTGCTGACATTCTCCTAAATCAACATGATCACGGTAGGACACTTTAAGTGAATATTGACAATGGTGTGACAGCTGTTGTATATTAAAAACACACATATATTCAGAAACGTAAAACATAAACACACACTTTACACATATACACAGGACATACACAAATAACTTTTAGTCCATTAGTCAGTTAGCAAACAGATGATTTAGTCTGTTTTCTATTTGTCAACCAAAGCCTTGCCACCATTTAAAATAAGTAGAACATTTTGGCAACAACAAAATAATTATTATCAGGGTTTTGTTGAAGCATATCTAAAAAAAAAATCTGAATTGTTTTGGGACTCACTCCAATAGTCGATGAACTGGTAAAGACAGAGGAGGATGTATCTCATTCAAAGTTTTAGATTTTTCTCTGAGCAGCATTGATAAAAGGTGACGTGGACGACTTGATGAAATCCCACTCCTGAAAACAGGCTGAGGTACCCCTCCAGCAGGTGCAGGCTCACTCTGGGCCAGGCCTTCCCTGAAAACTCTTGTCACTCGTTTTTTCCTTCCAATTAGACTTGGAACGCCAAGTTCCATTGGAGAGGGGGGTTCTAATGTACCAGGAAACTCCTCTCCCCGTCCAACACCTACTGATCCACTGAAACAAACACCTGACTGTGGTTGAACTGCAAAACTTTGTTTGCTCCACTCCACTCCACTCCATGTGGTTCCAGCTGTGAAAGCTGTGGGCACTGAGACTGAAGATAGGCTTCTAGAGAAACCAGAAAATGAACTTCCCATGGGTAATCCTGCAGAAGGAGATGGACTTGAGGCAGATTCATCTCTAACTTTAGGGCTACCCTTCCACCCACTTGTTGCCCCAAAAGAGAAGCCTGTTGCTCTAACTGTGTTTGCGGTGGGCTCTGGCAATGAAGATGTTTCCTCACTGCATGTGACAGGGGATATTCCCGAATAATCACGAATGAATGTATCGTCAGTAGCCTGAAGGACTGAGACCTCTGCGCAAATTGGTGACATTGGTTGCATGAGAGCTTGTATACTTGAGGATCGTCTAGGTAGAGGACGAGGAGCTGGAGGAAGAGGAGCTGGAGGAGGAGGAGGAGGAAGAGAACCAAATAGCTGGGACGAATAACGCATGGAAGGAGGGGGAGGTGGAGGTGGAAAACCAAATGACTGGGACGAATATCGCATGGAAGGAGGGGGAGGTGGAGGGGCAGGGAGTGAAAGGTGGGGTTGCTCAGGTAAAGAGTGGGTCAGAGAATCAGAGGTGGGAGCTTCCATGTTCATTTGCCATACGATCTCTTCATGCTCCTCTTCTGCGAAGCTCTTGGTCCGTCCCTTCTTTTTAGTTTTTCTTGCAAAGAGACTCTACAAAAGGAGAGAAATAAAGAAGACAAAAAAGGAGTAAGAACCTATTTTTTTGCCCACAAAATTGAACTACTAAACTACAAACCTCTTGTCTGTTTGTCTGTTTTTAGATACATTTTAACAATGTTAACTGACCTCGCTGTTAACAAGTTTTAAGGCGGTTTCATAATAACAACCTCTGCTGTCACATTACATTGCATTTTTTGTGAAGCACATGCAGGAAGAATTGAGTTAGTATTGTCAATGACTTTATGCATCAGCATTAACTTAACACAGCAAATGGATGGAGCGGTGTGCATTGTCCTGCTTTAACAATAATGTGTGTGTGATGCCACACAAGAATATGTGATGTTACTTTAGGATTTGTTAACCTATGAAGTGTTATTTATTTGTTTATTTTTCACACTGTCCATACATTAAAAATACCAGCTTTATCAAAAAAATGCATTTGTTGTCTCCCCAAAAGAGCAAAAGTGCAGCTGAAATTTCTGCGCGAAGGGACTAACCGTGGGTATATAAGGTGGAGAGATTGAGACCATATCTGCCTTGGCTGTAAGGAAATCCACAGGAAGATCTCTCTTCTCTTCCGCATCAAAATCTAAACTCTCCATGTCTTCATCATAACCAAACCCAATATCCTACAACAGAGAGACAAATGCAGCTCATAAAATTAGAAAAAAATTAGTAAATCACAACAAGTAAATTTGCTCTTTCCTCCCCCTTGATTACACTACACACAGTGTGATGTTACCGAAGAACATTCAGAAGAAGAAACGAATAATGCTCCCTCCACGTCCTCATCCTCTTCATTATCCTGAAATAAGTGGTCGTGAGAAATCCAACTGATGTAGGGGAGGAAGTCCACATCTTCCTCTGCGATCAACTTGGGGATGTCTGTGAAGCCCTGCTCTGTTTGTTCTGAGTCCTAAAACAAGGTAGATGAGTTTATTTTGGTTGGAAGATGTTACAAAAGCTTCAAATCCAGGGTGTAAAGTAAGTGGCTGGGGGGTGTTGGTTGCCCTGGGCAGCTACCAGAAGGGAATACCATTAACAGTGTGAATGTGAAAAAGGCTGAAAATTGCACAAACCCTTTCCTCGATGGCCACAAAGCTGGTGAACTGGGACAGGATGGAGAACTCTTTGCTTAACTCGATGATGAAGTGTTTCAACTCTGCTTTCTTCCCCTGGAAAAGCAAAAATTCCAGGTTAAAATGTGGAGCTCAGACTGGACTTCTAAAATGTGTGTGTGTGGGTGTGTGGGTGGGGGGGGGTTTGCTTTTGGTCTCACTCAATGACACACGCAAACACACCTCATGCTCAGCTTCATTACTGTCCAGGTTTCCGTCTTCGTAATCCCTGATGAGGGCCCTTGCTGTGAGTTTGTGAAGAAACTGAACAAACACATCAATACACATCATAATCATCGCCTCATCATCCTCATGATGATGACATCCAGCATCAACCTGCATCAGTATCTGCAGGGTAAACTAGGTATGATGTGTATTATTCTTTTCAGTGGCTGATCCTATCAGTTAACACACAGATTTATCAACTGACATTAAACATATACAGCAGGTGCTGCTGAGACTGTTGAGTGTGAATGTGTGAGTTCTTACTGTGCCCCTGGTCTTCTGCAGCTCACTGGTTGACACCATGGTTTTCAGCTCCTGACCACTCAGGTTTCCAAGGAGGGTGGCCTGTATGAAGTAACAATCATTTGAGTCATTTATTAAGGAAAAATGCCAAATATTTGCTGGTTTATAGCTTCTTAAATGTGAGGATTTGTTGCTTTACTGTGTTTTATATCATTATAAATGTAATATTGTTGTGTTTTTGACTATTGGTCAAAGAAAGCAAAGAGTTTGAAGATATCACCCTGAGCTCTGGGAAATTGTGATGGGCATTTTTCAGTAGTTTCTGATATTTTATAGACTAAACAATTGATTTAAAAAAAAAAAAGACAGAAGATAAATCGACTAATGATAAAAAACAATTGTTAGTTGCAGCCCTAACTGAGATTCAGAATAATGCACACACTCACAAAAATATAAAAATATCTGCAAGCAACACAAGAAAAACGGCAATTCAGCTTTAATTCAGTTTGCAATCATGTATATAAACTGCGTACCTGAGTGCAGTGCGGCACAAAGCCGTAAACCAGGGTGTGACAGTCATTGAACAGAGCATGAAGCTGCTTGGGGGCTTGCACAGGAGTGGGCGCTGTTGGGTTGAACTGCTGCCACTTCACTGACACTGAACTGCAGCCAGGAGACGCCATACGCTTCACCTGACATGCCACCTGCAGCCAAAACAGACAAAACAAGGTAAACAGATGAATCAACAGAGGTTATTTCATTCCATGGGAAGGTGTATTCGTCACATTTTATGACATTAGAAATACATTAGGATTAGAAAGATCCTCTTGGGAAATTTGTCAAGTCTTGAGTCTTGTTGCATGAACTTTGCCAGTATATCCCCCGCGGTGAAGTTACATGTGTGCAGTGTGGCTACATGTGTACACTTGCATATTTACAGAAAGACAAAAGTTACAACAAATAAGGAGACAAACAGATAAAACATAAATGATCACACATTGGGTTTTTAAAAGGGATGTGAAGGTACAATAGTGCAACAATGTCTTACTTAGAGCATAAGTGCTGTTAAAATAAGTGTGAATCATTTCTCTTCATTTAGGTGCAATGGATATTTAGTTTTTATATTTTAATTTTGGATTTGTTTGTTTTCCCATCATAATTCATTAACAAATTAGTGCATTAAAACAACAAATGGAGACCAATCCTAAAAACTGTTTCATTCGTGTCACTCCAAACAACAATTAAAAGCAGAAACATAAAATCTGAATATGCTGTACGATTATCTGTGAATGATTAAAGGTAGTCAGTCTCACCTTCTCTGCCCAGTTATGTTTGGTTTTTGTGTCGAAGAATTCGAAGGCTCCACCCCCTGCCTGGGCCAGAGCTCTCAGCATGTGCCGATTGGCTGTCGGGCTGAAACGACAAAGAAACAAGAGACACACACCTTTAAAATGTCTGTAATCAGAAAGAATCTCAGTGTGCAGAGCATGGTAGCCACCACAATGCTGTATATGAAAAATGTTAAAATAATGTGCTTTTCATTAGACTTCAGATTATTTTAATACTTCTGTATCTTTCCAGTCACCTTTTAAAGGTGTCTGTCTGACTGGTGACTCTGACTGTTGTAGATTTTAAGTGTCATTGACTGTAGTAGCACAGTATTCATCAACATGTGATTTGGGGCTCTGTTGGCAATTTTAACAAAATCAAGAGTCAATTTCCTCACACTCACACATGACCTATGACCCCTCGACCCGTTCAGACCTGAGGCCGCAGGTGAAGAGGCGGCTGTGCTGAGCGTTGTCTCTGAGCAGCTGCAAGGTGAGCTCTGCGTTCTGGATGTGGCCGTCCGACAGCAGCAGCAGGTTCCTGACGCCACGGGACGGAGGCAGCAGGCTGAGAGCTCGCAGGGGCCGCCACAGTTCAGTGCTGCCCCCTACAGGAGTGGAGCGCTGATAAGAGGGAGAGGAGCAGAGCTTTCAGAACACACAGGCATATGCTGCGTTTAAGTCGTATCATTTTAACCGTAATTACAAGCAGCCAAGTGGGAAAAATTGTTTATGTCAGTCTCCAACTTATAATTCCGAGATGGACATGTCAGGAATTTCTGACACTGACAAACTCTCCGGCGGAAAAGAACTACAGACATGCCAACAAACTGTTGGCAGAATGGCTGCAAACGCACCACCGCTGGCAGCTACATCAAAATACAATCTAATATTAACACTAATGATTCAGCTGATTTCATAGGATTTCATTGTTTGTATCTGGTTTCACTTGATAACGAACTACTACAAATATGTAACACAACAAAAGTAGCTAATTTAGGCTGTTTATCTGGGGTGACTAAAGGTTAGCACTCACTAACCACCTTGGACAACAGAACACTCCCAAGTCGGAATAAGGGGTGTTTTTCCCCCTTTTGTTTACCACACATATAAGTGCAAAAAAGTACAGTGCACTTTTGGTACTGCAGTAGGTAAGCAAAATATTATTACAGCACAGTAATACAGTGGTAGCGACTTTTATGTAGTGTAATTGATAGTATATTAACAAAGGTCTCCTACATTTGATAGTTTAAGATGTTATATAGCTTGTTATACAGTTGAACTTTAGTACTAGCTTTAGTTAATCATATTAATCAATGATATAACCACAGAAAATAATAAAGCATGTGCAGCCCTCTAATTTGGATTTTAAAATCAATATATGCTTGCTTCATGTCAGAGCTCTGCAGCAACACTACCCAATATTTTTTATAACAATGGCTTACAGGTTGAACTACAGTATGAAAGAATCTGCTGCTCATAACTCACCTTGATGAAGCTCTCGGCTGCCTGACGAGCTTCAACAAGCGGCTGTGCTGTCAGGAAAGTTTCTGTGTGATCTGGCAGACAAAAAGACAAAAGTCAGAAAAATGACTGACTACTGCATTCATTAGTTACTTTTGCAAATTCATTCCATAACGCAGTGAGGATTTTCTTTTTTTTTTGCATTTAATTAATTCCTTTCACCATCAGTCATCTCCAATTTTAGCTTCCTCCTTAATGGTAAGACAGTTTTACTCTGTTTCAGCTTTCCAACTTGTACTTCCTCTGTCTTTTTTAGGTTTCATCACTATACACTCAAAACTTAAAAGGATAAAACTGACCTGTGCCAAAGAAAATGACATTGAGTCTGAGGTTGTGGTTGAGGTTTTTGAGGACCTGCAGGGCGATTCTCTGGGCCATTCGGAGAGACTCTCCCTTCATGGACTCAGACGTGTCCAGCAACAGGACGACTTCATCACATGCTGAACTGGAGTTGACGTCAAAGTCTGGATAGAAAACCAACATGCAGGCCTAGAGGAGAGAGCGAGAGACGGTTAAAAATAAAGTAACACAGAGTGAGAGAAAGAGAGGAAGACAGGCAGACAGACAGACCTGGCTGTCCTTGTCAGGGTGTTTCTCCACCCACATCCTCGGCAGGTGGACCTCAGACAGAGTGACTGACAGCTGGAAACCTTCTGGACCCATGACCTCTCCTGGCAGCACGCTCACCACCGCCTTACAGTCTGTTCTCTATGGGATCACACACACACACACATACAGAAAACAAAGAAGTAAAAACATGAAGGTTTGCAAGTAATGATTATTTTTTAAACAGATTAAACAGTCAAGCATCGTGTTGATGACGTTATGACAAACTCAAATGACAGACATAAAATTATTTACACAGTCTAAGCAGCAGACAAAAATTAAAAATAATAATAAATAAAAAATAAATAAAATAAATCAACTTCTGATATGATAAAACACAGAAAAGCAGGCCTATGCTACTGAATCTGTAACAAGGAGATCTTTAGTATTTTGACATGAAAAACAACATTTGCTCAATCTTTACGAGATTATGTTATTTATACCAAATTCTCTGCTGATAGACTTCACAATTTATCCAGTCATCATGTCAGCAAATGTGAGGTAGACATTTGAATCACAATAATCAGAGTAAACATTTTTATGTTTATTTTACAGTATGCAGGATGTGCAAAGTGGCACAGCTTCAATATCAAAACTCCAGACATTTCCTAGAACTTAATTCCTTGATCCATTTTGAATATTAAGGCATTCAGCATATTTTGGTAGACTTGTCTACATTTTTTTTGCTTGATTTCCAAACTTATCAAGTCCAGAGAAAAGTACATTTGTAGACTTGTGTAGGAACTCAATGAGACAGAGAGAACAGCTGATGACCTTGTAACAATAATCTGCATAATCAAAATATATAAATAGTAAAATGTGAAGACACCCAAATTACCTTAATCTTGACTTCGTGAGTGATGCACTTCAGGCTGGAGATCTCATAGGGCATCTCAATTGACATATCCAGGGTGAACTCTCTGAGGGAAAGAAGCAACACATTGAACACAGCCTCCAGCTGCACACATTTAAAGGTGCATTATAAAAAACAATATATGGAAAGACAAACACACTTTTCCATCCACGTTTTACTGATTAACTGAATAACAAAATCGTCACTGATTAATTATTTGTGGATCAACTAGAGAATAGAGCCACTGAACATTCAGCACTAAAGATGGAGTCAGATTTCAGGGAACAAGAATTTCATCAAATTTATTAAATCAAAATAGTCAAAACACATAATGTACTGTACTGCAGCTCACCTTGTACTTGCTGCCTCATCAGTCACACACACCTTCTCCACAGTGACCTGTTGAGTAACGGAAAGCGTACAAAAGCAGACGAGAACATTAACAGTCATTTTATTTTCAAGGCCGAGCCCCTCACATACTATGAGATCCAATATCCTTGCCTTTCCTCTGAACTCCACACAAAATTCAAGCAGGGGGGACGATCTAGCACTAGCCGAAATAGAAAGACACAAGCCGAATGCAGCGAAATAAATACATAAATACACAAAACAGCAACACTTGGCCTCAGTTTATAATTTCTCCTGTGATGAATGCTTCATGGAAAAGTAAGATAGCTTGATGAAGGCAAACTAAGAATTCTAATTGAATACCAAACACTGCAGGCAAATCCTGCTATGTTTGATTTGAGTTGCTATCTCATATATTTAATTGCTTTTTAACTAAGAAACGCATGTAAAACATCCACCAAAGGCAAAATAAGGAGAAGAAATGAAAGAAATCACAATGATGCAAATACAGGCACACACTGTATAATAGTAGACTTTGCCCTCTGATTGTTTTCTCGCTCCTACCCTATTTTACTCCATTTTTTCACACTACTGACAGCCTGCAGAATAACAACTCATACTTTGAGGAGGGATTGTTTTAGGTTTTTCTCCCGTCCAGGCGTCTCCTTACTTGTGTGGTCTGGTTGAGTGCTGCGCTCTCCTGCCATGGAGCCACACTCCCAGGCAGGGAGAAGAAAATACTCCCGTCCCTGACGATCAGCTCAGACACAAAGGTAACTTTAATGAGGACAGTCGCACCGGGCGGCAGATTGCCCACACTGATGGTGAACACATCCTGTAGTGAGCACAAAAATTACATCACAAACAGTGTAGAAATAGAGTTGCAGAGTGGTAGGAGCTATTTTGGGCAGCCCTGGTTCCGGAAGTAAAATCCCATTCATGTTTCCCGTAGACAACGTCAGCCACAGTTGGAGCTCTGCTACGGCTTGCATCGGCATGAAACTCTCCATGTTAAATCATCAGTCCAAAATATTAACAACTGCTTTAAAAAATATCTGGTTCTTTGAGAAAAAGTAGAAGGTACAAGCTTGTGAACATAAAAATGGAAGCTAAAGATGCTGCTGAGAAAACTGATTTTAGAATCTTCAGCTTAAGTCAGTTCACTTTTAATTTAAGGGTGAACTTTGGTTGAATTCAGCAACGATGGCGGCAGGTTTTGTTAACAACTGGAACAACTAAGTGTCTTCAATTCGCCAAAAGCAGCTGAGACTCATGGGTATTGTAGTATTTAGAGCCGTCTGCCAAAATGACAGATAAAACATTATTTCTCAGAAACACAGTTGAAGTAATTGAAGCTAGTGGTCCTGACATGAAGCTATATGATTGTTACATTACCCGGGATAGACTGTGTCTATGTTTAGCAACATTGAGAATATTGCTGAAAGAAAAAAAATTGAATGGGAAAACAAAATGGAGAAAACCACTTCTGGAAGCAGCTGTTCCCACATCACAACTCTATACACTTTTACACATCAATGATTTAATGACATAAATGAAAGTTATAAAATATTGTGGTATAGTGATTGATCAGTCTAATATTTCAGGATTAGATGCCAGGATCAGCCTGGTGATGTGTTTGCTTGAATGCAGAGAGGGTGGACATACGGGGGCGTCCTGGTCCATGAGGTAGGCTCCATGGCCTTTCTCAATAGCCTGCTTGTACTCCTTGCGAGCCGTCTCTTTCTCCTTCACCTGAGATCCAAACAGACACAAAAAACTGCTTTTGCAAATGATCCATGTTAGTTTTATCCTTTGCGTTGTACTGGCAGGTGAGATTTTCTGCGTGGCAAAATACAATGACTACTGTACCTGAAAATATATCCAATCACTGTGAGCAAATGTTGACAGGCTGCTCGTTGTGTACAAGCAACAAAGGTACGATACTTATCAGTATTCGTATCACTGTTGTACATCAGGTGTGATAAAATAAGAGCAAACTCCAAATGCCAACTTTTTAATCTGGCTTTCATGAGAATATCAACTGAACTTTTTCATTCTCCTCTGTGTCATTTACAGTAGGGGCATTTCCAATATAATCTCAGCAAACTGCTAAAGATGAATAATAAAGAAATCATATAATAAAGATATAAGATATTAGATAATAAAGAAAAACAGTAGCTGGACATGAAAAAAACCCAATAAAAGTTAGGTTACCTGTCCCACCACATGTTTCCCATTGATGAAAGCTTCAAATCCACACACTGCTGCAGAATCATCCAACGGAAAGACATACTTTGCCTCAATGGGCATGGAGCTCAGATTGGTGTATTTTTGGAAAATGACGACCTAAAAGAGGACAGATTTTAAAGACTCTTTATTTGAGATATGAGCCAGTAAAGTCAACAGTCAGTAAAATATTTACATCCAGTAGTCTGATGCATTTTAGGAGGTTGAATAAAACCAACCATCACTGAGCTGTCATCAACCAAAAACAGAAAAAAACTGAATGAGCTGTTTTTTTTTCACCTGAGAGAGCAGATCCATCAGTTTGCACTTCACGTGGACGGCCTGCAGAGGGAGCTGCTGACCAGAGCTGTCCAACAATCCCGCCTTCACATCCTCCAGTGGGTTTTTAATGCTTTCAACTGCGTCATCCTCCGGACAGACCTCTACACACACACACGCACATAAAATGCTTGTTTGCTTGTATTGCGATCACAACAATACAGGACATCTCTTGCTTGAAAAAATATCAAAGTGAAGTTTAACAAATTACAAGTACATTTAAAAATATTTAAAACAAAGTATTTCATGTATTACTGAGCCTGTGAATATTCTCATTCATCCAGGTCATAATTATCTCAAGGAAATTGAATCGAACGCAACTGGATTTTTGGTTTTGTCTGTGAAGACGTTTCACCTCTCATCCAAGAGGCTTCATCAGTTCGTGCTTGTTTGACCAGGCTAGACTGGTCCGAGACCGAGACTGGTACTGAGGTAATTCTAACTAATAAAACAAAACACCTTGAAAAAACGAAGACTCAAAACTCTACCTTAACTGACAGTACATTTTATTCTATTGCTACTTTGTGTCTCAACATATTTNTATAGTAGAAGCTACGTGGAACGAATTAAGTTTATCTCATCTTATTCCAGACCTCAAGTTTACATAACTTACAACATTTTTAGATTTGTGGAACTTGCAGGACTTAAGGAAGGCTCAATCAGTTCAGTTACTTCTGCATAGAAATGTGATGAATTAGAATGACTTGCTGTGATGTGGTTAGCAAGACACCATCTCTGGTGATGAGNTTATCTCAAGGAAATTGAATCGAACGCAACTGGATTTTTGGTTTTGTCTGTGAAGACGTTTCACCTCTCATCCAAGAGGCTTCATCAGTTCGTGCTTGTTTGACCAGGCTAGACTGGTCCGAGACCGAGACTGGTACTGAGGTAATTCTAACTAATAAAACAAAACACCTTGAAAAAACGAAGACTCAAAACTCTACCTTAACTGACAGTACATTTTATTCTATTGCTACTTTGTGTCTCAACATATTTTTGTAGTTAATGTGTATGTATTTA
>NTHP01000126.1:878404-890475 GCA_003416845.1 Oplegnathus fasciatus
TTATTTTGAGATACTAAGTCATTATTTTGAGATACTAAGTCATTATTTTGAGATACTAAGTCATTATTTTGAGATACTAAGTCATTATTTGGAGATACTAAGTCATTATTTGGAGAAAGTTCACCTTGAAAGATCACCTTGGCAGAAATGGGCTTCCATAGAAGTGCCATGGAAGCAGACACAATGTGCATTAATTAGTTTTTAATGAAACACCTTAACAGCCTGATATATCTGCAGACAGAGTGTTACTGAAACACCACCTACAGTGGACATTGGCCACATCATCTGACCTGTTTATTGACCACAAAGGAGATGTAGCCTCCATTCTCTGTTATGGCTGACTTCAGCTTCTTCTTCTCCTTGAAGGGCAAATTTTTCAGCTCCAAAAGCACAGAGCAGTTCTCAAACACAGCCATGCCTGTAAGGAGAGGACACACCCAGGGAAGTTACTGTAAAAATGGACTGCTGGGAAACAAAACTGACGACGATGAAAGAAAATAAACACACAAACAATCAGAATAAGTGAAGGTGTCCCAAAATGTCCGAATAAGTGCATAACAGTGCCTTTTAAACATGCAAAGCTCTCTGTAACGTTTTAAAAGTAACAGCTATAAGCTAGCTAGATTAAACATGGCGTCATCTAACGTCTGGTTAAATAAAGAAACTGAGGTTTACTTAACTGTACACATCCAGGCGATACTTCTGCGGCTGTTGTCAGAAAGTAAAAGTTGGCGTTAGTTCTTGATTCAGAGGAATTATGAAACAGAGCTGTCAGTGCTGCGTCTCTCAGGTTAGCATGAAGCTAACGGCACAACCGTTTCATCTTCCGGTCTGTTTGTGTTTTCAAAATAAAGGTTGTGACTCTACAGTCAAATGAAGCTTTCACCCAGTGGTGGAAAAAGTACTCTGATCATTTAGTAAAAGTAGAAATGCTACTACAAGTAAAAGTCCTGCATTGAAAAGCTTACTCAAGTAAAAGTATAAAAGTATTAGCATCAAAATGTGAAGTACTAAAAAAGTAAAAGTATTCATTACGCAGAATGGCTCATTTCAGAATAATAAGATCACTGGATTATAATTAATGATGCATTAATGTGTACATCACTTTAGTGTTGCAGCTGGCAAAGGTGGACTATACTGCTGGGTAGCTTAACCTATAATAATATATCATCATTTATTAGCTGATTTATGTTTTGTATTAATCATCTGAATCGGCAAAGTTACTAGTAACTAAAGCTTTCATATAAACGTAGTATATATAACATATTTGCCTCTGAAATGTAGTAGAGTCGAAGTTTAAAGTAGTATAAAATGGAAATACTAGTATAATAAAGTACAAGTACCTCAAAATAATACTTAAGTACAGTGCTTGAGTAAATGTGCTTGTTATATTCCACTATCTTTACTTAAGTAAAAGTAGAAATACCATGGTCTAAAAAAAAAGTAAAAGTAAAAGTACAAAAGTATTAGTACTAGCTATTCATCACTTTAATGTTGCAGCTGGTAAAGGAGGGCCTTATTCTAATTACTTTATATTGTGGGCAGCTTAATCTATAATGATATTTCATAATTTATTTGTTACTTATATTTTATTTTAAATATCTGAATCTGCAAAGTAACTAGCTAAAGTTATCTGATAAATGGAGTGGAGTAAAAACTCTAATTTTTCCCTCTAACTTGTAGTGGAGTAGAAGTATAACGTAACAGAAAATGGAAATACTCAAGTAAAGTACCTCAAAGTTGTACTTAAGTACAGTACTTGAGTAAATGTACTTAGTTACATTCCACCACTGCTTTCACCCTAAGCTCATTCTCACTATCATAATGAACAACTGTTAAACAATGAACACATTAAAAATCCATCCATTGTTTGTATAATTAAATTGAATTAATTCTTTAAATACATAAAAATAACATAAATGCCCGGCACCAAATGACAAAGCTGAACTTCTTGCAGCTAAAGACTCAGATATTTTTTTCAGGGGTTCTCTTTGACGGATCAGCTTGATGCAGCTTTAAAACTTATAAGGTAAAAAGAAGATAATGATGTTTACTGATCTGGTTAACATCACTGAGTAACTCCACTTAATTTATGAATGATTTATGAATGTAGTTATCCAGACAACTCAGTGAACCTTGTTTTGCTTTGAAAAGACTTCAAATTGAACAATGAGTGATTGGCCTTTTGTTGTTTTGCAAGCAAAGTTGCATATAATGACAAAGAAGGATCAATAAATAATATAATAATAAAAATATGAACAGGGGTGTTTGTCCACAACTCAAACTTCTTTATTCCAATTTGTTTCAACTGAGAACCCGTTCTTGTTTGGCTTTTACATTGAAAGGAAATTCACAAGAGAGGAAGTAGTCTCCCTGTCAGTTACTGTGGCTTGACAGGGTTAGTCAGTGGCTGACTTCCTGGTTCCAAGCAAACACATATTCCAGTTATTCACATGGGCGGCTCTATTTACAGCACAGCCACAGGCCCATGATGCCCTCCTCTGGATGAAGAGTTGGACTACAAACAAAACCAGCTGAACCAGTTGTATGTGGTCCGGTGTGTAAACTAGGAAGTTGTTTCTTGCTATTTGAATTGACAACCTCAAGTTTTAAACCAACAGTGGGGATTGTATATTTGAGTCTAGACAAAATTTGTGGATACATACGCGAACATATTGTGAGTAAACTGAAAATGCCAAATGCTGGTGATGCAATGTGTTATAACATTATAACATTAGTACCATGAGAACAGGTACATGTATGACAGGTACACATTCATGGATCCGATGAAGTTGAAATCAATCAGGCCGCAAGTCGATTTTTAGTCAGGCTGGTCAGACTCAGAGGAGAACAAAGTTACACCTCAAAATCTGCACAAAAACAAAGCAGACCAACCGTTTTTATAGTGTGCACTTATACAATTCAACATGACGGGGTTACAATGCATATCCAGACCATATTCTTTGTCCATAAATGGAAAAAAACTGTCCAGGTGACAGCAGAAGTTCTTCCTCTAGCTTTCCTCCAGCTAACCAGGGGAACTTTAAAGTCCATCCATTCCATATAGTGGGTGAGAAACACAAACATGTCCCAAAGTTACACAAACTTGTAAAAGATAAAGCTAAACAGAAGATATAAAAGTTGACATGGCGTGATAATAAGTATACATAAGCATATTAAATGCGATTTTTTTTTTATGTCATCATGCAAAAACCACCTATCAATGAATTCATTGAAGCGTCTTCTCAAATCTCAAAATCTCCTTTTATCTTTCTTTCGATAGAGCGGCAGTTTCTCTGTCAAAGACAGGAAATGCTGAGAGCACAGTCCAACCCAGTCAATAACACAAAACTAAAGAGATCTACGACAGCCTGAACCACCTGCAGTGGTCTAGAATGAAAAAGCTTTGATTCAGATACAGTGCAGTCTGGTGACTCTAGAAGTGACACACTGAGAATATCCAGTAGACAGTAGTTACTTTTGTTTATTTAGCTAAAAATGACAGAAAACGACTGAAGATGCAAAAAAGAAAATGCAGATATGAGGTGTTTGGACAGCAGAGGAATAACACCTCAGAAGGTAGAGTGGAGACTGAAACTGGCACATTTAAGCTGCTACTACTGTACACTGTATCTCTACAATTCAAAATCCTCAAATGGCCGTGTACTGCACCAGAAAACGTGTTGAGATATGTCTGAAAAACATACATCACATATTTTCTCTCTGAAAATGTGAAATCTAACAATTTCTCCCATACAGCATCCTTTCTGCAAATATAAAGGTGAAAAGGTTGAACCAGGATGTGATGGTGAATTTCCGGCACCTGGCTGCTGAGTGCAACTGATTGGGCTGTTTGATTGCTCTTCAAACAGACAGGGAGAGGCACAATCCTCAACACCTGGTATCAGATTTTATTTCTTTAGATGCTCAGTTCTTTTTTTCATTTTAGATTTTTAAGCCTAATCAAAATTCTGCCTCATGAACATGCAGTAAATTAAACAAAACATTTCATATAGTTCTGCACTACTTCGAACTTATGTTTTAAGCAAAAGAAAACAACAACAAAATTTGCAAACATGATCAAATGCTCTGTTTTTATTTATTGATTCATTAAATATACAACACTTTTACACAACAATCATATGTGAAGACTTCTGATACATTAATAAACTCTGTGGCAGGTTGTCACTGCCAAAGTACAACTATCAATCAATCACACAGACTCTATGATAAATAACTGATTAATAAAAAAACATGCATTTATGATCAAATCCAGACAGTGTTTGGGTTGTACAGCTAACCTCCTGACAGATCCATGATAGAAATAATAAACATAAACTGCAAATAAAAATATCACTTTATTAAGCAGACAAGGAGTCAAACACTGCCACAGAGTTTATTAATTTATCAAAGGTCTTCAGATATGACAGCATCGTGTTAAAATGTTTGGAGAGTAGCTTACAGGTTGGCAGACCGGCATGACAGGTGACAGGTAGACCGGTAACATGCAGGCAGGTAGCAGGTTTTGTCCAGGTTCAGGTTCAGGGCCCAGCGCCCAGTTCTTCAGAAGTAATCTGATCGGATTTCAGCTATCGGATGGGATCAAATCTTGAAAATGGGTGGTTCAAAAGAAAAAAATGGATTTTGAAATAGGATTAGATCACGTAATCTAGTGTTGGTTTTGATCTGGATCAAACCTTCAGCATGTGTTGTTCAAAACATTTTAGCAGGATTGGGGTACCTTTGATCCAAAAAATCGTGATTATCCTGATCCCAGCAGAAGGATGGATTCAGGGCGGATTTCAGGAACAAAATGTAATAAACCTTTAAACTGGTAAAATAACACATCATTTGTATCATATAGTGTACACATTTATTTATATTTTGCACTTGATTTGTTTACAGTGATAAAGTAGATAAAGTAGACATTAGGCCACATCAAGCCTTTCAGTACAGTAAATAAAAAAAGATAAAGGATTTTNTGACCCCAGTGTCACTTCATGTGTAGCTAGTAGCTAGCTAGCAGCCCACAGATTTGGTCATCTTGAAATGTTGTTATCTGGAGCAGGGTGATCCAATCCGATTTTGCTTTGAGAAACCGGCCCAAAAGTAAGATGGATTAGATGATCCTGGACAGCAATACATGGGATTTCCAAATCCGGATCATTGTGATCCAGATTAAACAACTGGGCCCGGAGGAGACAGAAACTCAAAGGCAAAAACATCAGACAAGACAGCAACGTTGCAACTAGGATGAACTGGCAAAGGAACAGAGGATCTGGGCTGGGATATGTAGTGAGTGACTGATGAGTGAAGTGAGAACAGGGGTGCGTTCCAATGTCCATAATACCATACTATTTAGTATGCCAGAAAACGATTTAATATGTCCCAATTCATAGTATGTCAGATGCAGTATGCCAAAAATGCCAGAATGTCCTACTGCATCCGGTCACATTTTGTAGTATGCAAGCCAGCATGCCTTTCTGCCTATTCTGACCCACAATCCTCTGCTCTGATGTATGAGCATGAGGGTCAAAGTTCAAGGCGCAATGTCATGACGAAGTAGTATGTCCCAACTGTGTGCATAATACGTGCAAAAGTACATACTTTGTAAGGGAAGCTGCAGTACGTATTAAAAGCAAAAAGAAAAAGTACGGGATTCGGAAGGCAGCCCAGGTCAGCAGGTGAATGAGGAAGTCTGGTGAAAAAGTCTGAGGGCATCTGGGGGACAGGTAGAGAATGGCCATTAATGGTTGGGGATGTGGCTGAAAAGGAGGACAGAGAGAAAGAAAAGAAATCCAAGATAAAGTAAGGAATAAGGTATAGTGAAACGAGAGTCTTGCTCATGACAAAACATTTCTTTTATCTTGGTATTATGGACACAACCACACCTTCCCTCCATATTTAATTACTCACCACTGACCCATTTCAGCTGTTCAGGAGGGTCATCTGCGTTACATCAAGCACTAGAATGGATGTAGAAATGGTAAAGTAGATGAATTTAACAGCGCCACATTGTTTTGTTTTTTTGTCTTGTGGTGTTTTGTGTGATGTTTACTCGTGTCTACAACGTCCTAACGATCCTGCATGAATACCAGAAGTCACGCTGATGCCTACAAGCCCAGTTGCCCTTTTCTAACATAATTACTGTTCTATCCCGAGTCAATCTGTCTGCTTGGGTCAGCTAATTGCATTGACTGAGCTGTGAAGCACATGGCAGCACCAAAAAACAGAAACTAGTGTTAATGAATGCTGATGTGTACATCTTTCACATCCTAATACAGTTGGACTGTAGGGCATGATTTGGCCCGAGAAATGTAACACCACCAGCTTGGCAGACATTGACGGTGTGAGCGACAGAAGATGTGTGAGTAGCTGTGTCCAAGGAAATTTCTGGATGACAAATTGGACGATAACCATATGCATCTCGCTGGAAGAGAAACGCAAAGACGGACTGACAGCGAGAACAGCAGGGGGCAAGTTCACCACAATTAGAGCTTCCTCTCACCCCGTGTGATTGCTAAAAGTCGAAGAACAGAATGAACTTGACACAGAATGACACACACACATACTGTACACTCACACACACGCAGCATCCCAGTGGGGATTTTCACAGATGCCGTTTCTGCCTGCCAAGACTTGCATCATCAGGTACCAGAAAACCTCCAAAGCTTCTGAGACGCTGTAGAGAGATGAGAGGATCACTGATAAAATGGAGAATATTCTGAATCGCCCACAAACCCAGAGACAAAAAGTGAAGGATAGAGCAGGAGCAGTGGTGGAGGAAGTATTCAGATCCTTTACTTAAATAACATTTTCAATGCAGGATTTTTACAGTGTGGTAGTACTTCTACTGAAGTAAAAGTATGTAAGCATAATCAGGAAAATGTACTTAAAGTATTAAATTAAGATTTAATGTCCCCTGTGACTGTAATACTGTTATATATTATATCATTAGATTATTATTCCTCATCATTAATGTAAAAGCAGGATTTTACTGTTGGAGTTGGTTGAGGTGGAGCTCATTTTGAACTATTTCGTATCGGACAACTAATGATTATTTTCATTCTGGATTCATCTGCTGATTGTTTTCTCCATTAACTGACTGATTGTTTGGTTTGCAAAAATTCTGAAAATAGTGAGAAATGTCGTCACAATTACCCAGAGCCCAAAGTGACACCTTCACAAAGCTTGTTCTGTCCAAGCAACAGTCCAAACCTCGACATTATTATCATTAAAAGCAGCCAATCTTTACATTTGTGAAGCTGAAACCATGAAATATTTTTCTATGAAAAATGATTATCCAGATGGTTTCCAATTAATTTTCTGTCGACTGACTGATGTTGTTAATAGAGTAATCCTTTCAGCTGTACTTGAAAAAACTGTTGAGTAGTTTGATTTATAACAAAACATCATATTTTATATGTTTTGTATGCAAAAATCTTAATTTGTAAAGTAACTTGTAACTAAAGCTGTAATGAAGTGGAGTAGACATACAAGTACCTCAAATATTAACTTGAGTACAGTACTTGAGTAAATGTACTTAGTTACATCCCCCACTGAGCAGGAGGCTGATAAATTATTGTAGTCCCAGTGTTATTTCACCCTGAGATAAATCTTCACAAACCAAAAGAGTGGCTATTTTCCTATCCAATCTGTTCATGTTCCAATCAGCTACCTCTCACATCTCCCTTGATAACTTGTGCCAAACTTTTTTCTGACTCCATCAGTTCCAGACAGCACTTCATCTGAGTCACAAAGTATTGTCACTGTGTTTAACTGAAATGTTACTTCAGAGAAAGCTTATTGCGGGTTGGCTTTGACACCCTGCTCTCCTCCAACCCACCATTCAGACTGTTTTTGAGTAGCCTTGCAGGAGTGACACAGTGAGTGAGTCAGCTTTATTCAGAGCAAGGGCTGAACCAAGATGAGTCAGCGTTCTCATTACTGTACACTTCTCTTTGAGTCTGTACAGCCGTTACCTGGATGTATTACTGAAGGAACTCATTACAACTGGACAATGTATGAATATTGTGACAGTGTGCCTATATCTTAGCTGTGTACTGTGAACCATGTAGCACTGAGCTACACAGTCATGAACCAGTTACAATCGATTCAGAACTCTGCTGCCCCAGTGTTGACTGGGACCAGATGGGGAGCACACATTACACCCATTTTAAAGTCTTTACAGTGGTTCAGTTTTTGTATTGCTTTTTAAATTATTTGATTATATACATGGTCTTGAACCAGCCTAGGGGCTCGTTTCAGGAATGACTGCCTCTCGCAAATTGTGCAAAGATTTGCAAGCACTTCAGGTCTCTTGCATGCTTGTGCATGGGTCGCAAATATATGGAATTTGTTTGGAACAGTCAAATGTGTCAAAATTAACGCTAGACAAAATGATCTGATGTTGCAAATCAGAGGTCGCATGTTGCAAATTTGGTGAAACGGGCCCCTGGACGGCCCCCCCAGGTCCTCTCACACAAATCTTTTAGTTCCAAAATGCAGGACAAAAATATTTGATGAGCTTTTAGTTTTTGTACTCAGAACAGCCTGCCAGAGGATCTGAGTAAAGTCTTTAAAGATAAACTTCAAATGTAACTCTTTAGCCTGGCGTCTGTTTATTTTTTATCTTTCATTATTTACTACATTTACTTCCCCTGAAAACTTGGCTTCAAATCTTAAATATTTGTCTATAATACTGAATAAGGATGACAACTAAATCACGGTAAAAAAACAAACATCTTTATGGATTATTTATGGAAAGTTTAACACTCATAGACTAACCTGCTGTATGGGAGTACTTTGATCAGAGTTGACTGACAGTAACCAAACAACCCACCAATAGTAAAATAATAATACTAAATTTGATATAGAACTTTTTTGAAACAAGGTTACAAAGTCTTTACAGAAAAAACAGCTGATAAAAAACAAAACAACAATAAAAACAGTGGTATCATAAAAACATAAAAACACTGGGGGATAAAATAAGGTTAAAAAATATATAAAAAAGCAGGAGTGGAATGATACAACCCAGCAACATATTAAATATTCATAAATGTTTTCCTATAAAAAAAGTTTAAAGAATGGATTTAAAAGACGCTAATGATGGAGCCTGTCTGACCTCAGTAGGTAGTCTGGGGGCTCTTACAGCAGAGGCCGGATCACCTTTGGTCACCGGGATCAAGGAACAACCAGCAGAGCCGCATCCACCAATCTAAGGGAGTGCCCACAAGGGGGGTCAATGAATCCTTGACATAGTTTGGAGCAAGGCCATTTAACGCTTTCAAAGTGATCGTCAGAATTTTAACCAACTGTCATCAGATCCTGATTCAAAAAGCTAAACCCTGATTGGTGCACTGAAGTACGTGACATGACCACCATCATCACCATCATGAAACAGAAATCTCTCATCTGAAATGACCAAAGTGTGCTGATGTAGGATCCCGTCACTCATAGTGAGAAGCAGATTGAGAAGCTTGTTTTTATTGTCTTTCCTCTACTGTGTTTTATTGTTTTTGTTGTTTCGGTTCAGTTCAGTTTCAGTTTATTCACAAACAGAGGACAAACAAAACAGACACAAACACAGTACAATCTTTTAAGACAGCGTGGAGATATGTGAAATGCGACACCCTGATAAGCTACTTAAAGCTTGAGAATAGGGGCCCGACACTAAGCAGATTTAAAATATGTTTACTATCACATATTCTAGATTTGAAAAGCGCATGTATTATACACTAACATTTACAACCTACAAAACACCTAAGACTAACTTTTTACTACTACTAACTACTGCTAACTAACTAACTACTGAATGGTCCCGAGACATTTATTTCATCAGTCCAAACATTGGTTAAATAGGTAAGATACTACTACTGCATACTAAATTAATGATTAAGTATGCATTTACCCCCCGAATGTTCACACTGAAGTATACTCCAGTAGTACATCTTCTCTGCATCACATGACTGTATCGATCACGACATCACCAGTATGAAATGTAAGTAAAATCAACATGACCTCTTGCACTGAAGGTAATATTTTCCAGTATTATTTTAAGGCAAATTAATATAATTAAATGTGTTAGGGTTAAATATTTTTTTCTACAGAACATTATATATTTGAGCTCCCGCTCTTTTCCCCTAAACGGTGCCTTAACATCACTCGCTATCATTCCTAATTATTTTATCCAATGGTTAATTATTCAAACCGCCTGCCTCACAGTCCGCCATTGGACAGTCTGAAGAGCTGCAATGCATTTTGGGGCGGTTGAGTATGTCAAGTAAGCTCATGTAGCATACTCAGAAATTTTTGCTAATCTAGTACACATCCGTGCATTTCTCGTGTACTTAAAATCCATATACTATGCAGTTGGAATGCACTACGTACTCAATTTTACTTCATACTTAGTATGAATAGTATGAATAGTATGTTAGTATGCGATTTCGAACACAGCCATATAAACATATGGCAAGTGGAAATAACAGTACGATTCAGATGGATTTCAGAGTAACTAGTTTAGAAGTCGTTTAGGGTATTCAAGCTTTAACATAACTGCTGTTTTAAGATCTTTTTGAAAACAGACAAGACTCAGATAATGACATTTTTATAGTGTTATCCATATCATTCCATACCTGTGGACCTCTGCAAACCATCATCATCTTAATCTTACATACTCATTAGTCTCCAATTGTTTAACGGGTTATATATTGTCTTATTATTAGCTTGTCGGTCACCTGTAAAGCACGCCTATGAGAGTTACTGAAGAGGTTAATTGATTGATTGATTGATTGAGTCAATCCTGCTGTTTACCTCATAAATATCAAGATGGAGGAGCAAATTATTACTGCTGTGGTTACTCAACACTTGTGCAAGTGTGATTTCTGACAAAGCACCATTGTGGGCCAGGACTTGACATTCATTTTCACACGTGCCCGCACGTCACAGAGCACTGCAGTGCCCAAACCTGCCAGGAGGAGGAGCTCTGGCTCCTGTCGTCGACACCAAAGCTCTCTGACCACAGACACAGTGGATGGTGGTTAGTGTGAGGATTTTTATCTCACATTCCTTCTTTTGGGAGCCACACATGGTGATAATTTCTCTCAATACTAGTCATCACCACACAGCCCAGGCATTTGTCCTCCTGATTGATTCCATTCATGCAAAAAAGTAAAGCACATCTGAGCTCCTCCTCCCTCATCCATCCATCATTCCTCCTTCTGTATCCTCCTCTGCCTCCTCTTTTCATACAACCTGTGTTCACTGCCACTCGTCTGCTCTCTTCCTCTCTTCCACTGTTATTTACCCCTCTAACTCCCCTTATGTTACAGTATGTCACATCAACTGGACGTGGATTCCCTCCATCTCTCTCCTCTCGCTTTCTCAGCTTCTCCTCCTCCTCTCTTTCCTCTCTCCTAAGCGTGAATGGGAGAACACAGGGGGGTGGGGGTGGGGGGTGTGCTAATACTCTAGCAGCAGTCTGAGGTTAATGTCACACGACTGAAAATCCATGACGCCTGCGGTGGTCTGCAGGTTGGTGGATGACAGTGGCTGCCCAAATATCAATGTAAGACACCCTTATATACTAGTGGGAGAGCAATATGAGGAAGCACAGTATGAGTGTGTGTGCATCAGGATACCTGCCCACTTTGTGAGTACACATTTAGGGCTTTTCACCTATTTAACATCCCCTAAAGGAAAAATAGGTACTATAGAGCTGAGTTACCTCTTTGATTTTTAGGCACTGACAAATTCTGTCAGATTTTTGGTCCTCTGCTTAATTACATAATTCAATTGCATATATCCTTTATTTTATTTCTTATACAGCGGCTAAGAAATACAGCTTATTCAGCTAAATGAAAATATTGCTTTTTGTGTCAAGATCAATGTTTTTTTGGACTTTGACACAACAACACAACAACAAGCCGTCTTGACAGCGCTGACCTTTACAGGAGCAGAGAGCCAGAGAGTCCAAAATGGAGGAGGATATTGTAGCTTATTAGCTGTGCTGCACCCTCCTCTTTTGTTTAACGCCCTCTGTTGGAAAATAAACTGCTCCACAAAAAAAAAAA
>NTHP01000126.1:896875-912350 GCA_003416845.1 Oplegnathus fasciatus
CCCCCTTTTTTTCCAGAGAACTACTTAATAATTGACTTCTAAGCTTGTTTGTATAAATAAAAAATGTCTTAAAAGATACCATCCATGTGCCATCTTTACTGTTCAGGCAGAATGCAAGGCAAATTTTAGAGTTGTTTTGATTGCAAACAAAATCAATGGAAAGGCGCGATCCGATGCAAATTCACCCAGGCGGCGCAAACTGATGTGGAGACACGTCCTTGCAAGTTGAGGTTTAACTTGAGCTCTTACTATACAAACCATTCAGTAGCCAAATTAAGACTTTTAAAGTTCACTTCGCTTTCTGTCTGGAATTACGGTCATATACAACTAATTTGCAACAGCAAATATATACATTCTGTATGAAACACAATGCCGCCCAAAATACGTTTTTTTATCAGCATAATGAGGAAACGTTACTTAACAAATCTACCACGTTTCAAAATGTTTAAACTGAAGTATCAGTAAAATGTTCACTGACAACGTTTTGCATTTGTTGTAGCAGCTAAAGCCTCATAAAACATATTATGGTTTGGTACTCTCAACGCTTTAAGGTTCGGTAATGATCATGGTTTTGGATTAATACTGAAAAAATCCAGTGATTTAAAGCACAAGACAGATGTGTTTACTTAATTAACATTTAACAGAAACCACAATCTTTCCCTGACCTTAACCAAGGTAACATAATTCAGGCAGCAATTCAATTTTCCTGCAGAACATACTTAGCAAAACGAACTAATGGCACATAAATGTAATTCTAGGAGTCATGGTTGTTGGGGTGGCTTCCTTTTACATCCAGCTTCAATTTGGCACAATACAACCTTAACAAATCTTTCCACCAACAAAGCAGGATACAGCAGGATTCTTATTTGATATGTGAATTCAGTACGCGATTCAGTTTTGAAAAATGCCATTAAAATACCACAACTGCAAGCCTTGAAAGCATGTTCTCTTGTGTTTCCTGTTTATTTAACCAAAACAGCACAACGAGTACAAACAGCACAAAGAGCACAGAGGTCAGGAGGAACACAAAGCAGCTTTATACAGCACAGTATCCTATTTCTCCCCTTTTTCTCCGTTAATGACACACCACTTTTCAATTTGGTCCATACTATGCCTGAAATAAAAGCATTTCAGGGGATTGATCGATACCCATTGATTGCTACAAGATATTTAGTTCATCTATCCTTTTAACTGGGGCTGAAATAAAAGCAGCACTCTGGACCAAGTTGTTTTTTGTTCTTTCACAGCTCAAAGCTGTATAAACAGACCCTAAAGAATAACCCAGTGGTTTGGTGTGAAAACCGCCCAGTGTTTCAGTTCAGCCGAATCGATTTAGCCTGGATTTCTCTCTAAAACACATCAGAGCACTTTGATTTTTTTTTAATCCGTCAAATCACAGTGTCTGCAGACACTCACAGGTCTGTCCTTCCTCTTTCATAAAAAGTGTTCTCACTCAGAGTAAATTTAGCCTTTATGGTGCCCCAAAATATCATGAATTTAAAGTATGCTTTGGATGGGTGGATTTCTGAAAGGTGACATTAACATCTGAATTTTGAATTTTATTTTCCACACAGTAACCTCCATCATATGAGCCCAGTCGCACCAAAATCGAAACTAAACGCTTACATGTCATCTTAAATTATTAGACGGCAAGTAATAAGAAATATATAAGAACACAGTTACATGATACACCTGATAATCCCGAGTGATGATTGTCAAAGGTTAAAGTTATGCATTGTTGGTTTTAGTTGTAGTCCATTTTGGCTTCTTAGAAATGAATTAAGAGGAGTAAACATTTACTGACGGGCAATTCATTGAACAGTTTTGATGACTGTCATCCTGCACCATCATCATCTCTAATCTTAGTCTGCACTTTACTGTGCTGTTTGGATTTATTTATTCCCTCTGGTCCTCACAAAGAACTCGCCAAGAAATGATGTATTATCAAGATTGCAACTGGACCTCATGTGTCATAAATAATGATGGAGAGGTAAAAGCAGGACAATAAAAATAGACGTGCGTCGTAACTCTTTTTCACTTTCTAATGCATGAAGGAAAATCCCCACATGACATCACATGATCAGCAGATGGACTTAATAATATTTAATTATTTATGCTAAAATCACTTATCGACTGTGGTTGGTCTGCTCTGCTTTCACGCCACAAACGTGATCGTCGGTGATCAGTTGGAAGAGGAGCAAATTTTCATTTTCCGGTCGTTTGGCTTACAGTTCGAATGACAGCTTTCACACCGGCCAGAAAGAATCAAACTATGAAGACAAATGCAACAGAGTTCAGTTGAAGCTTACCAAACAGGTCAGGTGTGAAAGCAGCCTAAAGCTGCGCTAAATGAGCTGAAAGGTTAGTTTTCTCTTTTTTTTTTCGGACTCTCCAGTGTGTCCCACCTCTTATAGGTCAGGTCATGATGGTGCAATTCATCATCAGACTGGACCCTATTAGGCCCATACAGACAGCGCTGATGAGGTGTTAATGTCAAATACCAATACTGGCCAAACAGACCAGCAATCCCTTACTGATTAAAAACTACAGTATACTGTTTATAAATGGCAACGAGAGATGTGGTGATAAGAAATACATTATACCAAAGTGCGCTGTATGGTCAGGAAATGGGAATGAAACAAAACAACATTAAAAATGTGTTATTTGCTGCAGCCTCAAAGAGGAGTGCTGTCCTCAGCCTTTTCACCAAGCAGACCCTCTCAGGCTGATGAGATGCACAAGAGATAAATCCAGCATGTTGGAGAGTGATGTTGAGCATTCGATGTTCTTTCCCTCTTCGCATGCTTTAAAAAGAAAGAGCCAAAAGAAAAAATGCTGTTCACCCATTCACGACCCCCTCACCTACAGAGGATACCTCTTTTAAACTGCCCTCCTACATACTTCCACAAAAAAGCCTTTTTATCCTGCGGCCATGGATGTGTATCTACTACAGTATGCAACTGCTTTTAGCACCAAGACTTACTTGGACAGCTGCAGGCACGGCTTGCTTTCCATAAACTCCTGTTTTTTGTATGAGTTTCTGCCTTCTGTTTTAACTTGTGTATCTGATGTGACTTTGAACTTGACAGAGTGAAAAATCTTTGAATTTCACGTCATTCACTGGGGATAGTGAATAACAAATTAGCTCAAAGTATGAACTATGATGTTCATCATAGTGCATATGGAGCCTGTGATTAGTGAGTTATGGAAGTTCATATTACTTCATTTTACAAATAAAATAAGTTTAAAAATATCAACACACATCTAGTCCAATATTGAGCCCTATTATCATATAACAAGAGTCTACTATGAAGTCATCCGCTCTGTGAAGCTGTAAGTTAGCAAACTGAATGCTAACATGCTGATGCTGACCAGGTATTATGTTTACCATGCTCACAAGCTTAGATCAGCATGTTAACATGCTGACATTTGCTAATTAGCACTAAACAGCTGAGGCTGATTGATGGGGATGACCTGAAGATGGCGCTATGTGAAAAGTCAGGTGATCACCGATGATTACAGTTCATCCTGCGGGGGACATGAATGTGCGTACCAGATGTCGGGGCAAACCATCCAGTAGTTGTCCAGACATTTGCATTAGCCTGGCTGAAAATAGAAACCTTTTAATATTTTCACAATCTATTCAAATACCAAAATAATAAACTGTGTTCTTTATTTATGTGTTTGATTATACTTTCGATTCATCAGCGGCGTTACTCTCAGGAACTGTAAGACGTTGCTATCCGAATTTTCTCTGCATTAAATGTGCAAAACGATATGTTAGTGGGGATATACATGACATTTTCTTTACCAAATACACAATGCATAAATTAAACCTTTCTAAATTTTGTGTTTGTTGTCTCTTCAAAGCATATGAGGCTAAATTCCCTGACTAAACACAATCAGTTTGTCTTCCTCCAGTGTTATCAAAGTGTTACAAACTGATTAGGGAGCAGTGGATCCCCAGGGTCTCTGAATGCAGACGCTATTATTCCTGTAACTTTGATTCTCCTTTTATAGCAAATATTACCTACAAATGTCAGGTAAATGTCTCTACAGAGGAATTCCTCCAGTTGATTCCTTTTAATTCCTTTACAAAGGTTTGAGGCAAATTGAATGAAGTATGACTAAACCCTGCAGTTTCCAGTGGGATTTTACCTCAAGAGCTTCTTTTCGGCAGAAGCAACACGAGGTAGAATAAAGACGGTGAAAAGCACTTTGATAGTGTTCTTCCGGGCTCATGAAAGGTACACTGTAAAACATTTCAAGCTGGTTCAACTTTGAGACGCGAGTTCCCTCGCTGCCTTAAAAAACAAGAGTAAAGTCGACTTAAAGGTAACCTTTTTTTCAACTCAAAAAGTAAAGAAGAAAAAGTGCAGTTCCAGTCATGCTTAGTTTACAGTCGACAGTTTGTTTACTCAGATGTTCTTGGTTTAGATTTTTCTGTCCGCTTGTGCCTGATCTTATGTCTTTTTTATCAAGTTGTTCAGATCATTCTTTCACTTTTCAGAGATTCTCTAAAGGGGTGATTTGCCTGCTCTGTTTCGTACTGCACTGTGTACGTCTTTACATCACCGATTCTGTTTCAAACTGTCCTGCTTATTCTGCTTACATCCCTTTTTTCATAATTCAGTGACCTCCTGTTACGCATGTGGAAACTGTAAGCAAATCTGGTAAAGAGAATCTAAGCTCAGAAGTCCACTTTCAACACATAGCTGCCAGAGCTTACAAGCGAGACTTGTCTGTTCAAATGCCTAATATGATCTCTGATTACGTCAGCCTGAGAGGGACCTTACATGAGGTTTATTGATACGTCTTTGCAGCTACTGGATGGATTGCATTGAAATTTGCCACCATGGTACCAAGATATCCATGGTGCCCGGAGGATGAAGCCTAAAAATGTAGTCGCCACCAGCAGGCCAAAGTTTTAATTTGTCCAATACTTTGGTTTATGAACTATTACCATCAGCCTCAGCTATACTTTGTGTTTGGTGCTAATTAGTTAGCATGCTAAAACACTAAACTAAGATGGTGAACATGCAACATTATATCTGCAAAACCGCTAGCATGGATGTAGACTCTTTGTCTCGTTTTGACCACAACAATAATCATTTATTAACCTTTTGCTGTGATTTAATTTCAATAAACGGATCAAAAGGATCATGATGCTGATTTGTAGAAAGTCTGAATTCCTGCATTGTCAGGTCTGTCCTCAAGACCACAAGCAAACACCTTTTGAAATGCTTGTTTTCTGAATGAACTTCGGATGGATCAGGGCTCTCCAGAATCGTAGACTCCATCTTTAACCAAGTAGTTTTAGTATGTGAACTTAACTTACATTTCACACATCCAGCAGATGTTGAGCAACATTGGTATTCATTCGGAGTCATGTTTCTGTCCACCTGACCAATATTTTCTCTGCTTTTAGCTCTGTTTTGGTCTCCACCAACTCCAGAGGGAACTATCTGCTCCTTAGATGCTCCACTATGTTCACTAGCTGGTCGTCACCTATGTCTGTCTGCAGTTTGGTGCTTAGCAGACAGTATACAGTGAAATTTAAATGCTTTTTTGCAGAAAACAGCTGCAGCTGAAAATGACACTGATGAAAGCTCTCAGAGTGTACCAAAATAGCAAAGTTGGGGGCTGGACACCCAAAACAATATTGAAAGACGCTATAAAACTTTATGGAGCAGAGGGGAACTTCTTAATTCGCTGTGGTTTCATCATTACAAGTGACCCAAATCGTCATGTGATCCGTCCATCCATCCATTTTCTGCCACTTATCTGGGGCCGGCACACGGTGGCAGCAGACTTAGCAAGGTAGTCCAGACGTCCTTCTCCCCAGCAAGTTTTCCAGCTCATCCTGGGGGATCCCGAGGCGTTTCCAAGCCAGATGAGATATGCAGTCTCAGCGTGTTCTGGGTCTGCCCTGGGGTCTCCTACTAGTTGGACACGCCCAGAAAACCTCCAAAGGAAGGCACCCAGGAGGATCCTAATCAGATGCCCGAACCACCTCAACTGGCTCCTTTTGACACAAAGGAGCAGTGGCTCTACTCTGAGCTCCAAGCTCATGACCATAGGTGAGGGTTGTAATGTAGACTGACTGGTAAATCAAAAGCTTTGCCATCCGTCTCAGCTCTCTCTTCACCACGATGGTCCACTACAATGCCTGAATTAATGCTGACACTGCACCAATCCTCCTGTCCATCTCACGCTCCATTTTACCTTCACTTGTTAACAAGACCCCAAGATACTTGAACTCCTTCAGCCATGTGATCCATTGTTAATATAAAACATTGCCGCTTTAAGCATACATTAGCAGAAAAAATGGTCATATTAATACTATACTATACTATATATTAATACTACAGTCATAAGTAACAGTACTGACAAATGTCATCTTTAACAATCACTGAACATTGCAGAGAGAAATGAAGAGAAAGACTCCACAAACTTAAGTTTCACCCGCCCCTGGTTTGATGGAACTTTTTATGTTGCTTTGTTTGCTTCTTAGTTCATCACCTTTTTAACTGCATAATAAAGATCTTGATTAAAAAAGTAAAAATCTGACAGACTGAATGTGCCCAGCTGTCCTCCGAATGAATACAGTAAATACATTAGAGCTTTATTCTGTGAAAATGATTGGCACATTCATCACAGAAAATAGTCTGTTATTAACAGAAATAAGAGACATTGTCATGTCCACACAACATTTCATGATTAGAGTGACATGGGCTTAAGTACTCCTTGCTTTTGATAATTACTTTGAATACATTAATTATTTTATATTACTATATAATTAATCATCAATCATCCCTATAGCATTGTGTTTTGACATAATAGATTTTAAGTGTAAGTGGAATTATAGAACATATTTTTTATCTTTTTGAATCTATTCATGTGTTCTTATAGTTTTGCAATCCTGCTAAAATCCATATAGGACCTCGTTCCATTCCCTTTCATTGGTGAAACAGAGAAACTGTGTCAGCTCAGCAGGGCTTTAGCAGCGGGGTATCGCAAATGGAATCTTTAGATTTTATAATATATCTACAAATTCAAGACAAGGCCATTAGTGAACCGTGCAGTCATTCTTTCTCTCTATATTATAACTGGGGGGGATGTGGAAATGGGCGGTCCTCCATCAGCAACACTTGCAATTATCAAAAGAAATGCCTCATAAATGGAAGAAAAACCATAGCAAGCGTACTGAGAAACAATCATGTAAGAAATCATGGCCAAGTCCGATCAATAACTGAATGGATTACTTAGGGTTGTCGAACACAGTTAAAGACGACATTTACTAGTGTGCTAAAGCTAGATCTGGCAAAGAAGTGGGGAGGAGGGGCTGGTATACATGAGGGACTAATGAGAGAATGAGGGGCAGGTGCTCAGGTGGGTGTAGGGATCAGGTGACTGGAGATGGCGGGAATACACCGTGGGTGCAACTACTTGACAGGTGGAAAATGGCAAGCTCTGCAGTGACAGAGAGGTTAGTGACAGCCAGGCATCTTCCTACCAAACCAACAAGTTACACCTTATTATAGGCTCCATCATCGAATAAGCTTCTTCTATTCATTTTAATTATTAGTTTGCATGCACTTTTAAAAGTTTAATTCATTTATATTCTCCTCCAATTATTACTTGCTGTTATAGTTGCTCAATTTCCCTTTCAGCATTATTACTTCAACAAATCCTCCGGATTAAACAACATCATACGTCATTTGTCAATGCCATCTGACACCCACTATCGGGAGGAGGCAACGTTTGTCCGTGTCTTACAAATCGCAGTTGATTTAGGTACAAAAACAACTTGGTTAGTTTAGGTAAAGATCATGGTTTGGGTTAAAATAAGTAGGTTTAGGGACCTTTGCCATCATGGTTACAATAATAAACGTGACTAAGGTTGGGGAACAATTGTTGTCATGCTTTAAAACAAACCACGAAACAAACAGCTGTCTCCTGTGTTAAAAGTCAGATGTTTCATTGGCCCAACCATGCACCCCAATCTCCGTGGATGTATTACAAGAACTGGATATGTGACTCAAAGATGGCGCCCATTCATTAAAAAAGTTTTGTAGCCCACTGCACAAGCGCATTAGGGTTTCTCATGCTGACCCGCCTGCATGTTCCTGCTTGGCCAAGAGACTTTAGACTGGGATTACATCACACAAATAAACGTTTTACAAATATAAAACCTCCATGAATTAAAATTCCATAATGGGAGTAATAACTGACCTTGTTTGCAGTTGGCGGTGTCCTGTCAGCAGTTTTATAATGGTGGTCTATGGACAATTTTCGATTGCAATACCACGAGTGGCCACTGGGACAAATTGGCAGCAAGACCGAGTGGCTGCACCGTATCCCGCTTTCTTAATACAACTGTGCGACCTCCTCCCTACGCGGACTTTGTCACTCGAACGTCATTTTGGGCCAACAGATGCTGTCGTTCTTTTTAGGATGAGGGTCTCTCAATTACTTTAATCCAACCAAATCTGAAATTTTAACTGGACAGGGGGGTAGAGCAGCATAATAATGATTGGATAATACAAGTGAGCCAAACATGAAGTTGGATCTACTTTCACACATTCAAACATGAACCCAGAGCAGGATTTTCTTGTCTACTGTCTCTCTGTGGGCGGTATGGTGGTTTCTGACCATTGGTCACTTTTCCTAGTGTTGTGCACCAATCCCCAGAAGCTTGAAAAATGATTACTAATACTTAAGAAATTCCTGCCCTCCCCTTTTCTCTAGACTATCTAACTGTCTTCCTTTATCCTCTCCCTCTTAACCCTCAGTTCCTTCACTCCATAACAGAGAGCCAGGAAACATCATGCCTGAGAGAAACTGCAAGTTCCAGCTGAAAAGGTGAAAACTCCAAACTAAGTCTGAATGAAATTAAGTTTAATGCCATTTAAAATATCTCCCTTCTAGATGCATTTGATCATTCATAGTAATTTGGTCTGGGGACTTTCACTGCATGCACATTTTATATATGACCTTAATAGATGTTTAAAGAGTGTACTTTTTGCTTCCTGTGGTGTTTCATGGGCAAGAATATTTGCACATCAGCAGTAAATGTCATACATTTTTTAGTCCCTGCTATGTCCAGTGTGTAAGGAGATTTTGGGGTCAACCTTGCTTCTTAAAGTGAGAAACACACACAGATCTGTACGCCAACTGCAACACAAAAAAGTCTGCAATTTACAGTTCAAGCAAAGGTTTAGTCTTTAGCAGGTCAATGCAAAAAACACTGAATACTGCTAAACTGGAAGCAAAATTCCTTTAAAAATATGACTATTTTAGTTACTGTGTAACTATCTTAACCTTATGTTCTACATTAATGTACAGACATTGAATCAACATAATCTCATTCTACTTACCCTTGAGCAGAGTCTCAACAATTAATTCAATCAATGTACTGACATACTGTATATGATTGTAATGACCTGAGACTGCCAAAGAAACTAGAAACTCTACTTCCAAAACTTATGTTATGATACAACAATAACAATTATTTTATTTGAATAATTGATGAATAATTAATTTGCTCTCTCACCAAAAAAGTACAATATTAAGTTAACATTTCTTACCGTGTTCTTGCTACATCACAGGACACATCTGTCATTTTGATTTTTAATTTTATTTTATGGTCAGTGCTGTGGTGTTTTTGTGTGGGGGAGGGATGTGCCATTTTATTTATTTTTCTGTCACTACATTTCATGAATATAGCTAGATAGCAACGCAGCTAGCTATGTAGAGAGATGACATTGCCACTCTTAATCCCACCTACAAAGCTCTGATTGGTCTGGGGAAACAGATGTCAATGTGTACAACACCAGACCTTTTTAAACAGTTTAGCAGCAGGAAATAGTCCTTCCACGGCACAAAGAGCACAGTGTGAGCCCATTCACACTGTGCTTGTGAATATCTCTTTATTCACATGCAGCCTTTAAATGTCTCACTGGTATTAGTCATAATCATTCATCAGTGACTTAGGCATCTTGGAAACAGGTGTAACAAAAGGTCCAAATTGTGACTTTAAATGATGCATCAGTGTGACATCATATGTGTAGGACTCAGCATGCCTTCCACCACCCGTCCTCCCACATTCAAACGCAATACAGGAATGAACACACAGCTTTAAATATCTAACAGCATCTGGTAGAGGGCTGCTTCTTTAATCAGTTAAGATGAATATCAATTAGTGCACACAACATTTTGTCTCACAATGGAACAGCTTTTAGATGCATTTTGAGTTTTGTGTAATCCATCTCCACCCCCTACATGACATTGACAAACACCAAAGTGTTTGAGTAGTCCTAATGTCTTTATCTGTGTGTTTCATCCCTCCAGGTAATGGAACAGGACAAACCATGGACTCAGAAGACTTAGCAAGATGCGTTTAGATTTGGAGGTAGACTATTATGGCCTCAAAAAAACAAACATCCAGTTTGAAATATTGAACTATTTCACTAAATATGGATGACGATTCTTTAATTCACGGATGGAATGGTAAATGTAAAACCACAAAGTTAAATTGAAAGGACTTTTAAAAAATTTATTTCAGATTCCATTTATAAATTCGTCATTGAGCACTGAGAAGGCTAAGAGTCTACAGCCATGCTAGCGGCTCTGTGAGGCATGAAAAGGGACGGACTGGGAATGAAAAATGGCCCTGGACTTTGTAACCCCCACACACACACACACGCACACACACACAACCGCCACACTTTATGTAACAGTATTTACTGACAATACTGTTAACAGTATTTCTAACAATAACTTTAGTAAAATAGATGTAAAATAGAATGAGGGGAACGTGTTGCTCTGGGGAGGATCCTCAACCTGGATGACTAATTCGTATAATTAGTAGTATATCTGCATAATATTATAACATTAAAAGCACTCTATGGAGTTTTTAAGTGGTTATGAAACCAATCAGTTTAATACTGATGCCTCTATATGACCTATATAAGCAAACAAGACCAACAGTGAGAAGATTGGCTATTTCTATAAGTTTCTAATAGTTATTCTTAATGCCTGCCACCGGGTCGGATTTTTCCGCGATATCAGACAAAATGGCGCTGGGGTTTGCTCTGACTGAATTCGAGTTGCTTCAGTTGCTAACTGAAGGTCCGTCTCCGGAGCTGCCGCCCGCTCTCATCCCAGAGAAGTAGTGTCCTTGCAGTGGAGAGTGAAGCAGAAGGAATATGTAAACTAACGTCAGGTGAAACACTACCGCCTTTGTCCACAGGGACCGCCAACATCAACACAAAGTGAAAAGTTCCACTGAGCTGCTTTAAATAAAAAGTATAATGTTAGTATATTCATATAAGTTCATATAATAGTATACTATATACCACTAGTAAAATATTAATTCCAATTGGACAATAGAGCAGTTTAAGAAAAACACAATCAACATTCATCATTTTTGTAGGTTTTGTTCCTTCATTAAATCCTTGTGGAAGAAAAATGGTCTACATTGGTGGTTAGTCTCTAATGTGTTAATGCTGAGTACTAACTTGTCAATAATCAATAACCATTCGTGCATAACAATAAGTTCAACATTTCTAAAGTTTGACACCTGATATAGCTAAATAGCCAGCTAGTCAAACCCACAACCCTGCTTGTCTTCTGTCTGCTTCAGCTGCTAAACCTTGACTAACAGTTGAACTGTGCTCAAAGGGCTCACTGGGCTCCTCTCTCTGCTCCCAGTGCCTTCAGGCTCACGAGTCTGAAATGACTGACTGGTAACGGCGCCAAATTAATGTTCAGACATTCGAGACTTCAACCTCTTCTCTCTCAGTTTTTCAGCACCATCTTTAGGTTTTTTTCTCTTGTTGTTTGTCCATCTTGCTCCACTCTTTATCCAAATCACACTTAACAGAGGTGGGGAAGGGGCTGGTTCCAGGTTAGACTTGACCGAACTGAAAGTGATTGGACCGGATCGAAAGTGGGGTTATTTAATAATATGTATATTTTGTGTTGCATCTGCCCCAATTGTAAAGCAGCCCACCAGGAAAACTCCTGGTGCTCCTGATGGCCAGTCCGACTATGGGCATGAATGTCCATCCATCCAGTAGTTACTGAGACATTTCACTTCAAAACAAACATGTCAACTTCATAGTGGAGCCTGGGCAAAAGTCAGGGGATCACCAAAGTCTGTAGGATTCATTCATGTCTGTACAAAATCTTCAACAGTTTCTGAAATATTTCAGTGTAAACCAAAGCGGTGGGCTTACAGACCAACATTGCCATCCCCAAAACCATGCTGTGGCTACAAAGTGTTTAATCATTGTTTTGGCACACTGCAGCCTCCATATACAGTGAGGCTATAAACAGTGATTAATGTGTTAGCATTACAGAACCTTGCTGCGGCAGTATAGGTTTTTATAAAACACATAATGGGGTCTGTAATAAATAAATGAAAAAATAAATGTTTATTCAAGACTTTTTAGTCCTTTTTCCTCATAGGTCATCTAATAGCTAGGGACCCTGAAATGACCCATATACTACAAAGCCTGATGGGAATGGAAATCACAGGATCCACTCTGGGAATCGTTGGAGAGAAATTGGTTTGAAAATAGCTCAAAGAAGCAAAGGATTCGAAATGACAATCCTGTATCATAACAGGACCAGAAGGTAAACGCGTTTTGAGTGTCCATTTCTCAGTGGAAACCTACATGAATAAAATATCTCGATGACGTATGTGGTTTAAATTGCACTTTGAATAGACTCGCTCTGGGATGCCTTTGGTCTCAAGGCCAAAACAGATGTATTCAAGATTACATTCAAAATTATACTGTACATACATGTACTGTATGTGTACATAATAACACTTCTTAAGATTAACAGGGATAACAGTTTATTTCAAAATCAGCTCTTAATCAATGCATCACATTTTGATTTATCAAAGCTGAGAAATGTACAGACCAAAAACAGCCACAATCTCTGAAACTACCTATTATGCTAGCTGGGAAATTAGAGAAAGGCATTGCATTCACCAAAGAAAAAAATGGAGGCTTTAACTTGTAATTGTGTCTTCAGTATCTCATAAATATGACTTATTAGTTCACAATTTCAAGAAAATATCTCATAGTTAAGAGATCAAGATCTCATAAGGATCAGGATTGGACAGGCGCCTAGCCTGGCTCTGTCTGTATTACTAATAAACGCTTTATATCTTGTTTGTTCAATCCATACAAAAACCAAAGTGAGCTTTGGAGGTGCTGGTAAGTGGTTTTCGTTCTTTTACTTTTGAACAAAGCCAGGCTAGCTAATCAACGCACAGAAGTGTGTAGATCAAACTGGCATACTCTTTGAAACTACCTGTTCCAGTAATGGACCAGAAAAGGCCTGCCTTGTATGTATGTTACTAACAAATGTAAAATATTAAAGCAACAAATCAGCATGACAATGTTTCTGCTCTTGTTTGCATATGGCTGTAAACCAGATGCCTGACACAACCGGGCTCATCAGCCACAGAGAACTGTCCCTCATGAAACCCACAGCAACACTGGTCAACATCAGTAGAGGTGGGAACGATGTGTTTCCTGAACTAATCTTTGATTAAAGATTAATATTCGGAAACTCTGATCTTTTGCATAATTTTGCTCTTTTATGTATTTCTGCTACACATATAAACTATTATGTCTGTTTGTTTTGTGTAAAATTCTGGACTTTTTCAGGAGTATTTAATTAAACAAACTGATTAACTCATTACAGGCCGAAACCTACTGGTGAAATAATTACATTTACCAACACTAAAACAACTCCTCTTACTTATGCTGCAGTTAGAGGGGTGGTACAGACGATGGCTGCAGTTAAAGGTTTACCTGTTCCCAATGAAGTCAAGCTAAAGTGACTAAACTGAAGGTGTCTCAACTGGGAGTGAGCAGTGTTGAATTATTGGCATTATATTGAATTATTATTGAATGAGCTGAAATGTATATAAGAAAACTACTGACTCATCTGCTGTATAACTTGTAGCATTGTTACAAAATTAGAAGACTCCTGAAGTGTCTCAGTTTCGTGAGATAAGACTACAAAACTAGTTATGGCTGGAGTGTGTCATCTTAAGAGGGACAAGAAAGGAGATCTTTGTGTCTTAGATAAGGAAAACACTGCTGTAGAGAAGTGGCTCCAACTGGTGTATGTTAACGACAAGATTAAGTTCAGACATTATCATAACCAAAACCTAACCTTGTGCTCCTTTCAGGTTTATATGTTGAACTGCTTTTACCTTTTTACTTTAAGAAGACTTCACACAATGTATGTTGTGTGTAAGTCTCTGCCTCACGGCTGCAAAATCCAGGCCCTGTTCATATGGGAGTACGACCCTGCAGCTGAGCTTTCGTTACTTACATTGCTTCCCTCCCTCAAAGTGGTTGCCAGTGGAGGAGTGGGCACCGACCACCTGGATGCGCCATTCATCAACAGTCTCAGGGTGAAGGTGGCCAACACGCCTGATGTAGTCAGCAGCTTCACTGCAGATTTAGCCATGGGTCTGCTTCTGGCATCTGCTCGCAAGATCCTTGAGGGTGAGATCAAAGGTTAACCAATACAAAACAATCTTCATGCATTTCCATAACCAAGACCTACAGCTCCTTACTCCCAAACATCTGTGTGCACTGCAGTTTACATGGCAACTAGCTGATCTGTCCTAAAAAAACTTCACCTTGTCACTGGGCTTGTATTTATCGTCTCAGAATAGGAAATCAACCCTAACTTGTTCACAGTTTTTAGACGGACACGAATAATATTTGTTCTGTCTTTTAGGAATAGGAGTAAAAGCATATTTTCAGCTTTTTTAACTTAGAAAGATCATTTGTAAATCTGAATTTTATGTAGTTTTTTCCAACACATTTAGTGATGGCAGATGGGAAGTGGGTGAGGGATCACTACCTTGTTGCTACCTCCTGCTGGTTAGTCACAGTTGCGGAGGTCTGTAATAAATGGATAAAATGTTTATTTAGACTTTTTGTTGTTTTTTTCCTCATAGGTCATCAAATAGCTATGGACCCTCAGACTATCCACATACCACAAAGCCTGATGGGATTTGAAGTCACAGGGTCGACTTGAAGGATCATTGGAATGGGAGAGGTTGGTTACAAAATTGCTCAAAGAAGCAAAGGATCTGAAATGAAGATCCTGTATCACAACAGGACAAGACGACAAAATGTTTGTTACTTCACTGATGAGGTTATTTTTTAATCAGCATGTAAAAAAATATATATTTATTGTATAAATTTTATTTGTTTGTATATTTGCAGAAATAGCCAGTGACTGTATTTGATAGTTTAAGTTGTTGATCATGAGGTTTCTCGCCCAGTGTGAATACACTACACACAGGAACATGCAGGAATCAACCAGTTAATGGTTAACAAGGTAACAGGGTACAGGGTAAATAGTACCAAACATAGCCATGTTCTTTTTTCCACAGAGGCTGATCGCTCCCATTCTTTAAAAAAAAAAA
>NTHP01000126.1:912410-927810 GCA_003416845.1 Oplegnathus fasciatus
AAAAAAAAACATACCCTCCCTTGAAAAACTGCATGCACTGTCTCATTAACCATGTTGATTACACTCTGGAAGGCTGGAGCAATTAGTGTATGAGTCTAAAAATGTTAATTAATTCATTGATTATTCTATTCAGGAGTGTAGGCGACGAGCAGGCAGTTGGAGCGAGTTTCTGTGAGAGCCTGGATGACCTGCTGAGGAGGTCAGACTTTGTCGTGTTAGCGGTCATATTGACCTCGGACACAATGGGCCTTATCGGCCACAGGGAGCTTTCTTTTATGAAACCCACAGCAACACTGGCTAACATCAGCAGAGGTGGGAACAATATGTTTCCTAGACTGTACTGATCTTCATTATTGCTGGTTCACATTAATAATAATGCTCTTTTCATGTCTCAAGTCAAGTTGTGAACCAGGATGCTTTAGTCAAAGCTCTCCAGTCTGAAACGATTCATGCAGCAGCATTAGACGTGACTCATCCTGAACCTTTGCTAAGGTCTCATGTCTTTGAAAACACTCTCAGAACAACCAAAAACAGAATCTCATGCTAGAATTATGTATTTACTTAGGTTTTACTCCTTGCTCACCTCTAACAGCTCTTCTGCTTCATCTTGCGCAGGGATCATCCACTCCTTGGCTTGCCTAACGTGCTGATCACCCCCAAAATCGGGATCAATAACGATACAGCCAGCAGGATGGTGGAGAGGATGGTAGAAAATACCCTGGCTGCAGTGAACGGCTTACCTGTTCCAAATGAAGTCAAGCAGCAGTGACCAAACTGTACACAAAGTGCACGATCACTCTTTCTTTTACTTAAGATATCTTAAAAATAAAATGTGAACATTTCTCAACACACTTTACAATGAAAATAATAGCAGTACATAATTTCAAAAATGTCTTGAAGCAAAGTTAAAATAATACAGAAAATAATGATTTTATTAATTTTATACACATTGAAGTCCCAACTGTTCACTATAAGCAGATGTCGCGTTTTCCTGCGTATAAGTTATACACAGTTGTATGTTGTATAGTGCTGTGTTGTTTAATGGTCATTCCTTTCAGTGTTTGGTTTAATATGAGATCATGTTTCAGCACCAGAATGCTTTGTCCCTGAAAAATGTGCTAAAACTTCTCTGCCTGCCTGAGATCTTCTGTAATAGCTGACAAATGGCAAATTCTACATCCGTGCCATCATTTCATGGCTGTGGAGCTGTGTGGTTCGGCAATAACACCAATCATAAACTGCTTTCACCAAGTGCACTGAGTGTGTGCAAATTTACAAAACATTTTCAACAAATTGGAAACCTGCAGAAAACAAAACAAAAGAAATATTTATTCAATAATGAACCACAATGTTAATGCACTGAAACTTATTCTTAAGAATCTGACGCCGTAATATTTACCATAATATACTTGTTACAATAATGTACACTTCAGCAGAGCAACTAACCTGACACTTGAGAATCACAGCATAGTTCCCGTCCCGAAGCTTCGCCCAAGTCTGTGAAGCAGGAAAATAAATGCTACAGTTTTCCTTCTGCTTAAAACGAGTAACCACAAAGTATCTGTTTCCACATCAATCGTAAATGAGCGCAATGAGACGCAGCTGCTTCCAGTTAACCCTGTCTCTTATAAATTAGATTTATAGAGATTTATATTAGATTTTATATTTCACTGACAACATATTTCACTCGTTTTCTCTAAGATATTCACTCTTGCAGTACAGTGAATGCACAACTAAATGAGGGAAAGTAAAGTATTTTCGGTTAAATATTGAAGAAGTCCACAATGACATGAAGCATGAGACACGGCGTGTTTAGGATATTAACATTTAACTGAAACTCTTTCCTGAACCGAAGCGCTTATGTTGCTTAAATCTAACCACATGCAGGATGTGTGTGCCCAAATGAGGCTCTTGAGGCTATAGGGTTGTGAGTGAATGTAGCAACGGGGACAGACAACAGCAACGCTGCCGCTCACTCTCTATCTATGATTGTATTTTAAAAAGGGCACGCTGTCTCGAAATGAAGGGCACCCTTTCAGCGGGCGGCCCACACAGGCCTCCCTGAAGCCCACAGAGCGGCTGACTCCGGCTGGCCTTTTCCCTCAAGGCTGCTCCTATAAACTGTGAAGGTGATCCTGATGGTGAGAGCTGCATTAGTCCAACACAGATGTGACCTCACTGAAAACTAGAAGTGCCCTTGAGATCTTCTGATTGTCCCACACCTCCTCAGTTTCATTTACTCGACAGTCTTTTCTTTTTATGTATTAAATCCCGTTAAAGGCATTGCTCATAGGAACATAGTGGATGGTATATTTTTTGAAATTCTATTTCACTGACCAGCGCAGGTAATCACCCCATCTCCCCTTGAGAAATAAATCCAGGTCGCATGGACCTTATTTCTACAATTATTTCCCCAGTTTCCTCCCAGTTTGGAATGTCCAATTCCCTATGCATCGCAGTCTTGTAACTGCGAATTTATTGAATATATTACATGATGGCTCGATATTTCATTGCAGTCTGACTTAGTTGGAGGGTCTTATTTTGGTCTGCCCTCTGTCTGACTCTGCTTCCTTGTGCTCTGGTCTCTAAGTTTAATGACAAACTATGATAAGTAGCCAACCTAGCCAACCAGCTACATGCTAATCATGATAGAAAGCTTAACCTATAAGTATCCCAGCAACAGCTTCATCTTTGTTTTTGTGGCTTTTTGCCCATTTACAAAGCCTCTTATCGCTCTCATTATTCCAGATCCTACCATACCCATCCTGTTTATCTTCAGCTCCTTCTGCCATCACTCAGCTGACTCACCTGATCAGTACCCCCCTGCACACCTGCCCCTCATTCCCCCCAATCAGTCACTCCCTATATATAGCTGCCCTCTAGCCCGAAGGCCCAGTCACACCAGAAAGTGGCACAGCGAGATGTAGCTGGGTGTCTTTGTGAAACTGTGCTTTGCAAATGTGATTCTACAAGCTGGTGACTACATGCAGGTGAGCATGGTGAGCTAATCACTAACGTGCTTGCCAGCCAGGAACATGCTAATGATCAGTGCCAACGCGTCAGTACTGTAAGCCCACACAATTTAGAGACGTATTTGTACCGTCAGCTCTTCTCTCATAACTGTCTGCAAGCCTCTTTTGTGGAACAGTGTATACTCCAACACATTAAATGCTTCTCCTGATTTGGACTCTCCAAAGATTTCAATGTCACCAAAGTTGAACTCAATTCGACAGATTCAAGCAGGTTTATTTTGCCCCCACGAGAGAATCCACTGACCAGAGCGATTCCATCGAAATGAACTGATATCGCAGTAAAAAATGCCGGTGTGTCCGTTGTGCCTTCTAGCCTTTGTGGTGCCGTCCTTTTTCTGACTGTTCTGTCAAATTATTCCTAAATACCAACGCGCAGTAAAAACAATTATGTTTTTAATTAATATAGAATATCAAATCCATCATGTCACAGTGTAGAGAAACATTTTCTGTGGTTGGTGACTATTTAAACACGGCTGTTGCTAAATGTTCAGGTTTGATGAGTTGCTCCTGTCCTACTTTATAATGGCAACTTCATCACCTCAGTCAATATATTGATTTTGGCACGATGAGCACCCCTCTCACAGTAGAGTCATTTGAATCAGTGTTAATATCCAAAGTGTGGATTAATGCGAGGTATCTCTCTCTCTCTCGCTCTCTCTTTTTCTTTTGTTCAAATCAACTGAAACATATTCGGTGCAGATAAGCAGACATCATGCTGGTTTGTATGTCTGTGTGTGTGTGTGTGTGTGTGTGAGAGGGTGGGTGTATGAGTGGGAGGACTGTGTGTGAAGAAAAGCTTAATGAACTGTGCTTCAAGTGTGACTCAGTGCGCAGTGTCCTTCGCACATGAAATTAACATAATTCTAACTTTTATCTGGAAAAAAAAGGATGAAAATAATAACCTACACATCAGAAATGTTGGAAATCTGGTGGGAATTGAAGCGCTCACAGTGCTCTCGGTGAGTCACAGATAGGAACTGCCTGAACCAAAAACAGACATCAATCCCTCTCTTCCTGTTTTCTCTCAGGCTCCACTGGATGCTTTTATTTGTTCGTGGCTTTGTCAGTGGCCCATCCTCATGTTCCACTTCTATTTTTGCATGTTCAACTACAGTAGATGAAAGCATCTCAAGATTTTTATTTATTTTTATTTTTTTGCCTCAAAGCTCAAGTTCTTCTGCATGAGAACTTTTTTGTGAGAACAGCCAACTCTGTATTATTATCCAAATGAGGAGGAGGAACACTCCATCCCTTTATTAAAGCTTAGAGCACACAAGAAAGTACAGTTAGTGGATTAGAAATTTGTCTTTGTATTTTTTTTTTCCTAAAAAAGCAAGACGCCTTGTCTCATTTGCACAAGGATACTGAAAATACTAAATTAGACTTACAGTCTTTAACCATCAAGTCTTGGGCCTTAAAGAAATAGATATTAGCTTGTGTTTAGTCTGTTATGTTCACACCTGAACTCCAACTGTCATCTCTGATAAATGGTGTGAGAACTACGTGAATTTTTTTTTTTTTTGATCTGACCAAAAGCTGAAACCATGTTAAAACTATTTATGAATTACGTTTAGATGCAAGAAAGATGTGAGCATTTCTTAAAGTTGTTTGACACGCTTTTTCTGAAGTGATGTGCAATGTAGCTCGGCTCTGCACTTGATGCCTTTTCTTCTCAGAAGTGAGAGAATAATCGCTGGCAATTTTCACAAAGAATAAAAAATGCTTGGCAGTTGCGAGGTGTCTGTGTTAAGATTTCTTTTTCAACAGCAAACTAAAAATTAATACTTGGTGTGCAAACAAAATTCTGGCTTAATTATAATATAAAATCCAGCCTATCTTGGATAAATGTCTTCAGGTCTCCTGGCAATTTTAATTAACGCATTTCTGAAACTCTTAACAATGCTGATGAGTGTAAGAAAGCTGTTAGTTATTTATGTCTCTCTCAAGGGAATTGGTGAGCTACAAGGGAATTAATCATGAAGTTGACGGAGCTGGTGAGGCAAAAAGAGAGTGCAAAGATGAAATGTTTTCTATTTTGAACTGCAAGCATGATACGGATGAACATGAAAATAACAAAAGCAGAGTCCAGGGTGCGAAGACGGCAATGATTGGTAAATGATACAGTTCAGCGTCAGCCTTTTGAACATCTTCACATCAGATGTCAGGTCGGAAAGCCCCTTCTGGGCAGCCCCTTCTCATCCATGTTGACTGAAAGGTTTCTCAACCTTTACATAATATTTGTAACATAAATATTTCAAGCATCCCGTTGCCTTCATTTGGGAGTAGCAAACCAAACTACAGTCTGTTCCTGTCTTTCACTGAACTGTGCTGTTTTCCTTTTTAAACACGAGTATCTCCTTGAACACCCATTGTGTTGATTTACCGTTACGTCCTTAGTGGCGTAGATTTAATTGTTTTGCTGTAGAGGTGTTTGTAGAGTTGAAACAAGATGCAGCCATGCAGGCATGAGGGGACAACAGAATCACACAAAGATCCTCTCTGCTATCACAGAGCTCTTCCACTGCAGACTCCAGACACATAAGCAAACATTATAGTAAATTATAGTTTTCACATGAACACAGTATTTAGCTTTATAGCTTTAATATATTCATATTCTCATCTGCAGTGCTGGAATGTAAGTACATTTACTCAAGTACTGTACTCAAGTACAAATTTGAGGTACTTGTACTTGACTTTTGTGTAACTTTATACTTATTCCACTACATCTCAGAGGCAAATATTGTATTTTTTACTCCTTTACATTTGTTTGACAGCTTTAGTTATTTTTTAGATTACAATATTTCATACCCATCCTGTCTGATGAAAACCATGTATCTCCAAATTTGGTGATTTTGAATGTGAATGTTTCTGATAAAATGAGCTCAACCTGAAACATCTACAGCAGTAAAATGCAAAATACATATTAATGCAGCAGTAATATTAATCCAGAAACATCAGATATAATAGTAAAACACTGACAGGGAACACTTTACTGCACAGTGAGTGCTTTACTTTTGATACTTCAAGTGCACTTTGCTGTTTATACTTACATACTTTTACTTAAGTAAGGCTTTGAATGCCGGAGTATTATCACAGTGAGGTATTAGTAATTTAGTCCACCACAGCTCACTGATTTGTTAAACCTTTTAAAAGCTGGTGTGTGTTTAAAAAGAAGCTTGTTGCCATAGATCACAATGAGAGCAGTGAGGCTTGGTCTGTGAGGGGCCGACCAGTCTCCAGGCAAATGACATTACAGTCACCCTCCTCTCCTCTCACCACCTGCCTCATGTTTCTGTCAGCTCACATTGTGCAGGAGCCCATCAGTGTTGTGGCTGAGAGGAGAGTCCAAGGAGTCCGACACCTCTTGTTATCTTGGGAATTGAACTTGTGGGAGGAGTGGCTGTCAGAAATCGGCGACAGAGTACATGAGGCTGCCAAGGGCAGTCTGAGTGGGTAACAGGTTGTAGGTTTCTTTTTGTCCAATTGACTTTATGAAGAATGAGGTAGAAGTGCCCCTGCTTTGGCCACACACAGTTCACAGTCCATTTACTATCATTTATCCTGTTATTATTATAATTATTGTCATTATTATACTGTGTTTTATTGTCCAAGGCCAAAGTCCTCCTCCCTAAGAAATGTCTAAAGAGGAGAAACCTGCAAAGTGAAATTCTGTTAAATCAGCCCACTGGTACTGAAATTGGCCTTAGGCCATTTGTATATTGGCTGAACCCAAATTTGAATAAAGTTGCTTCATTTTTGAGCAGTTGAAAGCTGAATTAGCATTTAGCTTTAGGGTTTGTAGGTGACAGGTTTTATATAAAGGAAGACACTCTGGTCAGGCAACCCTGTCGCCTATAAATTACGTTTTTATCCATCTAATTTGGAGCAGCAAATATGTTTTGAGGGAAAGTGATGTCGCCCAAATTACTTTTTTTTTNNTTTTTTTTTATTAACATAATGAGGAAATGTTGTTAATTAATGTATCTGGTGAGTCACAGAATGATGACCCTATTAATTGCTTTCTTTTGTTAGGAGTGATGAGTCTGGTTGTCCTGTTTTCGCTGTGTTGTTTCTGTTTCGGTTTAGTTTCTAATTTTGGTTTAGGTCAGAGGGAGCGCCCAGCTTCTGACAGCCTATTGTGTGGTTAGCCTGGGTGGCTTCCCTCCCTTTTGATAAGTTCTTTTGTTAGTATTAATTTCGCGATTACATTAAGAAAAAAATGGAGCCCCAGTGTAAAAGTAAGGCATCAAAGTAATTTAGTTCCAACTAGAGTAATTAAACGGGAAGTAATTTAGTTGTGAATACAGTAAAATGTAAATGTATATGTATATATGTTGTATGAGTATATATAATAGTCTTTGTCTTATTGGTCATTATCAGTGGACACTGAGTGACAGTTGCTGTGATTGGCTGGAGGTGAGGAAGAGAAACAGAGCGGGCGGGCAGACATGTGTACCGCAGAGAGGACGGGCTCTTCTCATTTGTGTCTCCTCTCTCTCTCCTCTCCGGATATCGATTTCAGTGCGCCGTTTTGAAGGATGTCTCAATTCCTAAAATGCATCTCGACAGGAGAGAGGAGGCTTTGCGGAAGTCTTTTCGGCACCCGTGACATATGAAAGAGGCATGATACACAGCTGTATAGTACTTTTCAGACAAACATTTGCAGTGCTACACACTATATAATATATATATATATATATATATATACATATATAAAGGCTAGGCCCATATTCATATTGTCCAATGGTGGTTATTCGAGATCGCCAGGTTATGAGGTGATTTCTAAAAGAGTGTGAACATTTCATTTAAAATATTTAGACGTCAAAAAGATCTATTTAATAGCAATGTCACCTCTATTCAAATAACGGCTCCCTTTTAAAAGTCTGTGTGTCTTGGTGCGGCAATATCACAGCATCATGTTCCGTTAACATTATTATCTTATCTTTAATATCACAATCCAAATCGTATCCAGAACGTTAACTACTCTTATGGAGCGCAGAGCAAAGTTTTGGTGAGCAGGCGTGTGGAGAACAGAGATGCGGGGTGTTAGATCAGTGGAAAAGAGACGGCAATCTGGTTTGTAATTAAGGATTTAAAATTCACTTGTCACTCGTGCTGATTAACGGGGCTCAGCGGGCGGACATGCCGCTCCACCAGAAACATCTGTAAATGCACAGCAGGCTGCAGATTCTACAGATTATTTTTATAACATCTTAGTTCTGATAGTAAGTTAGTTAAATCGCCTTAATGTTGCCGTGGGTGTTAAATAAAAACATACGTCATCCGTACATTCTTGTCACATTATGACACATTGTCGAATTATCGAATTAAAAGTAACTAAAAGTAAGCATAAAACTGTTATGCTCATCTGACAGAGATCATAATACAGCTGTAGGCTGTAACAAAACAATGATGCAGCTGTGCCACACGTCGTATTTAATTGACGTCGCTTTAAAATGACAGCTCGCTAAATGCCTGTTGCCTCGACTCCTCACCCTTGTGTCTCTTCCTCGCCTCCTCCGCTCGCATCTCAGGCGGGAGGGACTAAGACGCGAGGAAAGGAGGCGAGGATAGGAATTGAGGATGTACAAACTAAGAAATGAGAAGAGGCTAAAGCAGGAGAACAAGGGAGAGACAACCAGCGAGGTCTGCAGGTCGGAGACGGTTCAATAAACAGCAGAAAAAATAGTAGCTGAATGTCAAGACTTTTTCCTACCTAATTTCAGTTAATCAGGCTGAACATCTGAAGTCTGTAAGTTGTAAGGCAAAGGAGTGTCAATTCACCTTGAAATAGTTTGAGCATGTGCATGTTTTGCTACACATCGATTTACTTTAAATGGCTTTTTCTAAAACTATTGTGTAGGCCGACCTAATGAAACGAAAAGTGGTTCAAGACAGTTGATTAATGCAGGGCGTTTGATTTTATTTTCAAAAGTTAATATGCAACGTGGAAACACAAAGTCATGTTTCCATCAAAGCATTTTTATGCAAATTATCTGATTATATTTTTATTTTTATCCTATTCTAATTTAAAATATTTGTATGTATGTTAGGTGTGTGTAGCGGGAAAGGAGGCTACAACTCTCATTTCATTGTGCAACCCTGTGCTGTGGAATGACAAAAATAAATTGAACCTTGGATGGAAGCACAAACTCCAACAAAACTTTTATAATATTGCTAAAATGGTTTTACACTGGCTTGTGACGTTTTTTTCCCCTTTTGTCCATAAAGATTTCATGTGACAAATAGGTCATGTTGTCCAGTAAATAATGATGTAGCTAATATTACATGACAGATCGGCTGTTTGGTCTCATTGAACAACAACTCAATACAGGTTTAAACACTGAAACGAAGCAGCAGGGACTGTCTGTTAATGATCTCCAGCCTAACTTTCCACAGAGCTGTCAAACGCGCTGCTGCACCTGTAGGGGAGACGCTCTGCTATAAATAAAGAGACCAGTTTTTGGCACGTCTCTGTCATTATCTTGCCTTGTGCTACCTGTGCTCAGGTAGACGGTTTGCTTGCTGATGGAAACGCACCTGCAGGATCCAAAACTTGGCACAGAGTGTAAACCTTAGGTCGATACGTGTTTCTTATGCTAAATCTACACAGCTCGCACCAACTCCTCTTGTAGATAAAAGCAAAAGCCTCATATGTTTAGATAAGGATGGTAGTTTTTTGAGAAACAATCAAATATTGTTGTTTATTCAATATTTATGTTTTAGCGACTTTTAACTTACACAATTTCTAGGGCTGCAACTAACAACTATTTTGATAAAAGATTAATCTGTTGAATCCGATAAAAAAAATTATAAGAATATTATATAAAATTGTTTGTTTAGTTCTTTTTGTTCGTAGAACTACCTGCTCTGAGACGAAGGATTCCTCGCTTCAAAACACAACGCATGCCATGGGTCTGAACTCTTTTAATTAATTAAGATTTTGTAGTAACTTACCCTCCCGTTGAGTCCCCTTCATCCATGGCTCCAACATGTTTTCGTTTCAGGTGTGCTCTCATTACCGTGGTGGTCCAGTGCCATGCAAGGTCGCTTTTACATAGTTTGCAGCTAACACGCTTTTTACTGGAACTTAATGTGAAGTGCTCCCATACTATAGATGATTTTGGCTGAACAGTTTTCTTCGCCATGTTTCAAATGTTTTTTTTCCAGCGGCACAGCGTGCAAAAAGGCAAGTTCAGCTGTAATTCTGTTGAACAAGATGGACTAAATATGAACAGAAATGTTTGTAGAACTCAGCAAAGGAGCTGTCAGACAAAGCAAAAAAGTGAACATAAGTTGAAAGTGTTCCTCTAAAATGTTTACTTGTTCCTCTGTTAGATGAGCTAGGTTTATATTAGTCTGTAATTTATTGATGTGTTCAGTTCTAAAGCCCTTCTGGATTTTGGATATGAAGGTGTGTAGCTGTGATGTAATCTGCACAGGGTATCGAGAGAGTGGCTGGTGATGAAAATAGAAATGGGGGTGTGTGAATATCCATAGGTGTGCTGGTTTGTGTGTGAGTGTGAGAGAGAGGAAGAGATGACAGGAATACATCAGCGTTTCCCTTGGGATTTTTTCCAGCAGAGGTGCTGAATTGCCTTAGTTTTATTTTGCACCGCTGGAAGATATTTAGGCTTCAATATCTTCCTTTAGACACATATTTGGCTTTAGACACATATTTGTACACAGTTGTAGATGTTGAATTACGTTTAATAAAATGCTTCAAGACTTTATTCAATGAACACACTCAATCTTGAGCCATGTGTTGCCAGTGGGGAAAGGGTTAGAGAACTGTATAACAATCTGTATCACAAAATAGGCTAAATTATATTAAATTAAGGCATTTTCAGTAAAAATAACATTTGTTATTTTATCTAGGGAAAAAGCTGCTTATTATCTTAACATATGCCCTCAGAAGTATTACTGTCAATGTGGGAAATTAACTGATCAGATCTTTCCTATTTTGTAATAAAGGCCAGCTAGAAAATGAAGGTAATAAGTCACAAGCAAGGGAGCACCTAGGATCTCTGTTGTCCTGGGGGCACATACAAGACCACACTGTCGTAGAGAGATGATCCTGGGTAAGAGGTGACTGTACAATGCATTAGAGACAGGACTAATCAAAAAAATGCACAATTGTATTTATACAAAAAGGGGAAAATATTATTTTTATTAATATATAAAATATATTGTGCTCTCTCTCTCTCTCAACTACCCAGTCCAGCGTCAGCTCACGGCACTCTCTTTTGACAGAAAAAACGTTGGAGCTAGCATCCAATCAAAAGGACCTGTCGAAGTGACGAGTCTTAGCCAATCACAGCACAGTAGCCTGCTCTGTATTTAGATCTCCTGGTTAGTTCCGCTGCTAAACATAGAAACCCGACTCTGGCTGCTTAAAGTAGTGATAGTGAGTTTATTGCTTTTGGGGAGACTTTTATATACTGTACTAGCAGCGCAGCGGCACATATAGAGGAAACGCTGAATACATACAGTATATAAAAATATGGGTGCCTAAAGTGAAAATGAGCAAGGGGCAAGGGACATGTAATATACAGACTCAGGGGTCTGTAGTAGTTTCGACCGATATGGTTTTAAGTTTTGAGTTTAAAGTAACTACGTGCTACTTTCATTTTGTGTTGATTTTGGCGGTCCCTGTGGACAAACGCAGAAGTGTTTCGCCACCCCTTTGTGCCAGAAAGATCTTGATCTGGCGAGCATGTGCTTTTGTTTTGGAAGCGAGTGAAAGAAAGATGCAACTTATTTTTAATACTATTTTTCTTTTTCAAACAGCTGTTTGCAGGATGCATAGCGATGAGGTAATGTATCTATTTGTGGCTATGTAAGATTAATAACTGTAATATGATGATGGTGAAACACAGTAAACTTTGTTTTAGTCCCGTTCATACAAACTTTCTGTTGCTGCTGTTACACAGGTTAGACCCAGGGCTGCCGCTGGCCACCAGCCCGCTGTGCCGGGCCGCCCAAGTAGAGCCCATGCATGGGAAACGCTGTCTTCATAATAATAAGCCAACAGCGAGATATAGCTCGGAAGCAAGGCCAACATAAAATGTTAAGTTATAAGCCAGTCGTATTACAGTAATGTCCACCATGACTAACGTGATACAGTACGTCCATCGACTGTAAAACCACGTCTCGCAATGTGTATCATAAATAAAACAGACATATTACATACCTGTCTAGGAGGAAGAGGGTCAATTCTGGATTGGTTTTGAATCCTTTCAAATCAATTTTTATTCAAAATTTGCTGATCCTGCCTCAGCATCAGGCATAACCACAAAATATAACGGCTAACGTACTACTCACTGCTAAACTTTGCCTGGGAAAATGTAAACATAGGCTCTTCCTGCCGGTGTGCCGTAAATCGCTTTGTCTGAATATCTTCTCGCTGTTGGTGTCGTTTGCTTATCTTGGTCATATAGAGGCATCAGCATTAAATTCAGACTGTTTCATAACCCATTAGAAACTCCACATTGCGCTTTTAAGTTTCAAGTTTATTTGTCACACACGTATAATCATCCTGGGTATAATCATAATGAAATGTATGTCCGTTAGCTCCTTCAATTGTGCAATAAAAAATAAGTGTAAAATAGAATAAGAACAAAGAATACAAGAAGTAATATATAATAATGTTAACTAGTTTTTGTAGTAGTAGTAACTTTAAAGAATAAGTAAGTAAAAATAGTCAGTTCAAATAGGCAGTTCTTAGGCAGTGTCCTCATTTAGGATCCTTGTGGCCTAAGGGTAGAAGCTCTTCCTGAGCCTCTCAGTGCTGGCCTGGTGTATCCGGTATCTTCTTCTTGACTGCAGCAGGGAGAAAAGGCTGTTATGTGGGTGGCTGAGATCCTTAACAATTATCCTAGACTTAGTCTTACACCGCCTGGTTTAAGTGTCCTTTAGGCAGGGTAGAGCGCCACCTATAATACGTTCAGCCGAACTGTTCGGTGCTGTTCCCGTACCAGGCAGTGATGTTCCCCGTCAGGACGCTCTCGATGGTGCAGGAGTAGAAATTCCTCAGTATCTGAGGGGATATCAGGAATTTCCTCAAGCGTCTGAGGTCAAACAGTCTCTGCCTTGCCTTCCTCAGGGGGTGTTAAGGGGGGCATAGTTTCTTCCCTGCTTTTTCCCAAAGCCCACTATCATCTCCTTAGTCTTGCTGACGTTCAGAATGAGGCTGTTGTCCTGACACCAATTTTCAGCGCCGATATCATACTGAGCAGGCTGACAAACTGATAAACTAGGCTACTATAGCTGAATATATTCAATGGCAGTAGAAGTGACTATTCAACTCTATAACTGTATGTACTGTATGGATTAACGCTGGCCTTAGATGCAGTTCCATTACGTCTAAAGTCTCTAACAACAATATCCTGTACGTCTCTACAAGAAACAGAGTCGGAGACAGCTTCAGGACAGACTTCAGTAACCTTAGCTAGTAGTCCTGGGTTGAAACTGGGAGTATGATCGGCCTTGTTAAGTGACGCACAAGAAATTATGTTATAGCCTATCAGTTTTTTTTGCTAGTCAGCTGGCTAAATTATGGATCAACAAATGAACCTGTTGATGTTAACTATCACGTTCAAGTCAGCGTTAGCTGTAACACCCACGTCCATTTCTTCTTCGGAAAATAATTTTGCATCTTTTTCAGTATTTCTTGAAGGGGAAAAGGTCATAAATGCTGGAGTTGGTTCATCTCAGCCCCCTTCTTTGGGCATAACCAGCTCCTTGTATCGAGAGCAAAGAGTTTCTGGCCTACTGATATTAGAGTGTCACTAACCTCAGGGCCGAAGCCTTTGCCCGTGTGGTGTACAGTTCACAGAATCCAATTTTTTTCCATCATGCACAGTTGGTAGAAGCACCAGCTGAGATACTGTTTGTTTGTCAGCGGTGGTAACCACAGGAAGATTTCTGTCCTTGGCTATTTAGCAGCAGGGTGCCACAATGTTGGTTCTTGCACAAGGTCTTGTGAAATTGGGGGGCCACAACATCATTGGTCTGATTATATACCAGGACAGTCCTTGTTGGTTACGGCAGTAGTAATATTTGCAACATTACATCAAGTGGCATGTCATGGTTTGTCTTCTTTAAACTAAATATATTTGTCATGTGGAGGTGTCACAGGGGTACACACTGTGTTGAATGAAGCTTCCAGTAATGGTTCTTTTTATGATGCAATTGGCTGGAAAGCTTCACTGCTTTAGAAACCCTCTCTATACTTTTGGTAGTCAAGAGTGGCTATGAGCTGCCCTCTAAAAGTACTGGGACTGATTACTGATGTGAAAGCCAAAACCTTCAAAAACTGGTCACAGATATGTAGTTCATTTTTAAAAAGGTTAAATAATTTCCTACACTGCACTGTAGTTTTTAGCAAACATCTTTATAGCAACTGTTTTTGTAGTTTTTGGCCAACAACAGAGCTCAATGGCACAGAGAAATAGGATGCATCAGGCTGTGACCACACAGACAGTAGAATCCATTGTTGGTTTTGGTCTTTTCATGGGGTTTATTGGCAGTAAGACAAATATTGCTATACTATACAACGTGATATTTGAATAACTGATTTCAGAGTACTTGAAGTAACAATTTTCACTTAGTAAAAGGGCTATTTGAGTTAAATCACCCCTCTGACCCTGATGCTCTCCAGTAATATGAGCAATTATATTGTGAAGTGTTAATTATAAATGAACATTTATTATTCTTGGGATCCACTAAAACCAACCAGCAACTTTTACCCTGACACCAGTGTTGAAAGGTGTTCTTTCTGACGCCACATTTTCATTAGTGCAAAATGTCAACACTCCCGAAAGTTCACCTGGAGGCGTTTAGAAACATTTTGCCCCGTCGTTTTAGTCATATTATGTGGCTTTCTGGGAATATCTTTCCACATGAAGGTGGTGCATTTCAAATAAAAAATATTTCAGTCAGTTTAACAGTGAGAGCAATAGCTTCTAGACCTCATGTGTATTTAAGAGAATAGGCAAATTTACATTGTGAAGGTGAACAGAGGGAGACCACTGTGCCAGTCCCTCTGAATGTGCCAGCAAGGCTGCAATTTATTTCAGCAAAATAAAGATGTCCAACTGTCTTTTTTTTTTTTTTTATACATTCGAGCATTTGGGAGCCTACTGCTTTTAAGTGTGAATAACTTTCCAATGGTTAAAACAAGAATAAAGTAAACTTCAGACTGCCACTACACTTTTTATTTCTTGTTTATGTTGTGTAGTAATTGTAAGGGATGTGCAGGAGCATTTTGTGTGTGCTGTATGTATTGTGAAACAAAGACTAGGTCGAAACCTAGTATGTGGCTAGACCGTGTATGGTCAATGTGCTATATTGTGGCCAAATTGTTA
>NTHP01000126.1:937504-960195 GCA_003416845.1 Oplegnathus fasciatus
TTGAAAAAAATTTTTTTTTTTTTTTTGACGTGACAATGCTGTGGTTAAGGTTTGGTTAGGTTTAGCCAAAAAAGGGACTAGGCTAGGTTTAGAGGAGGACCGTGGTTTGGGTTAAGTACTTTGTTAAGCCAATAGCATGAGGGAGGAGGAGAGGCCCACAGAGCCTGAGGAGCAACACAGCACATATTAATACATTTTAACATTTACACATCCACCTATGAGAGGATGTAAAGAAACAAAGAAGGAAAGAAGAAGTTAAAAACTGGGCTTTCAGGTCTGCTTATCTAAAAATATNATGGTAAGGATTGGCGTATCACCTGCACGCGAAAGTTGACTTTGGCGTATGCACTGCACGCTATTTAAAGTGTAAAAGTCGTGTTATTTGTACGCATATTGGCGAGACCGGGTTGCTAAATCACATGACAAAATACATTTTTTATTCCTGTACTCAAAAACAACTCATATAAGCTTTTTCTGACCTGATGCCGACCAACAGGAAAACATAATTTATCAGTGTCTTACAAAACTGTTACAAAGCACAGTTGAAAAATTTTTTTTGATGTGACAATGCTGTGGTTAAGGTTTGGTTAGGTTTAGCCACAAAAGGGACTAGGCTAGGTTTAGAGGAGGACCGTGGTTTGGGTTAAGTACTTTGTTAAGCCAATAGCATGAGGGAGGAGGAGAGGCCCACAGAGCCTGAGGAGCAACACAGCACATATTAATACATTTTAACATTTACACATCCACCTATGAGAGGATGTAAAGAAACAAAGAAGGAAAGAAGAAGTTAAAAACTGGGCTTTCAGGTCTGCTTATCTAAAAATATATTTATTTGAACATGACTAACGATCAACATGATGCAAAAACAAGTTGGGAAATGTAAAATTAGGTGGTTCTATTGTCAGCAGTAATTCACTGAATATTGGCCCTAGAGTTAAGCTTTAATCAATACAAGCATTTGTATGTATATTTAAATCTCTTTGGAGAGCTACACAAAGACCACCACCCAGTTGCTCTGCCTCTCTACACTTTTGTAAGGAAAGTACAGGGGCTGTGTGGAATAACTGTGTGATATCAGTTATAAATTAAAGCTCAAACAGTTCATTTATTTATCTGTGGATGAACGGCAGGAAAGCACAAACAATGACTCAGTATTTACAACAGCATGCTGTATTTTTTATTTGTCATGTGAGTCATATGGCTCCATATGACAAACAGATGAAAACTACAGCAGCTGACTGACATAACGCAGAGTCTCCATATCTCAGCTGTGAAAAAAAATTGCCAGTGAAGGGTCTGTGTTTGCGTGGGTGTGTTTCTGCAAGTACTGGTGAGGAAGTGCAGTTGAAGTAATACATCCGAGTGTGAAGACTTTAACATGCCAAAACACTGCACTACTCTGGAAAGTAAATCTAAAAATAAAAATTTCTCCTCCGTCTTGAGGATTGTGTGGTAAACACTAGAATTAACCCGTTGCTGGTTCAACTTTTTTTGAAGGATGACCCCGTGTTTTGCATACTGTGTATATGCATATTGTTCAGGAACTGAAAGAAATGACCCAGGCATAGAAGCTTCCGATAGTCCAAACTGACATCCTTACTGTGGGAGCTGGAAACAAGAAAAGTACCAACAAGTCCTCCAAAGTAAAATAACATATGTTGTTTGCCTGTGCCCTCTAGAACGACACATAGAAGCGTCGTTTGATCTGACGCCCACATCGGCAGGGCGATATCATTTGTCTGTGCATTCCGAAAACAAAAGAAAATGAGTTTCATGATCTGACAATACTGTGGTTAAGGTTCGGTGAGGTTTAGGCACAAAAGAGATCATGGTTTTGGTTCTGTTTCCCTTTGTTATGGTTATGGAAACATCATGAGCTCTGTTGTCATGGTTACAGTAATAAACACGTGGTTAAGGTTAGGGAACGATCGTCCTCGCGGTTAAAAGAAACCAACGTTGACTGTCTGAAGAAAACAGGAAATAAACAGCTGCCTTCCGTGTTAAAGTCAGACTTTGATGACCCATCCACCCACCTCGCCCTCCACTCGTGGACTTGGACTTTGTTGCTCTATTACAACATCACCATACTTCCTTCTTTGCTCCTGTCATAATTCCTATGGCTGCCAGAGGGCTTTGTCACTTGAACGTAAGCATATGTCATTTTTGGGGCGCTGCTGTCGCTCTTCTTGGTAAGACAGTTGCCCAACATGGTCATGGACGATGGGTAGATTAACTGGGCTGCTACAGCTGCCATGAAGGCCTGTCTGGACCCATCTGAAAATGTTCTGCCTAACAGGGCTCTGGCAAAGCGTAATGGGGCCCATTTAACAGATTGTAGCCCATTCAACAGATTATAGAAGTATCTGCAATGCACCTGCAGGAGGACAACTGTGGGCGAACTATGTGTGAGTAAAACAAGCACATGCATTTGGTTCCTACAAAAAACACGTCTCTTTTCTTTTGTTATACAGTTTTTAATAAGTAAAATTAAACAAAAAGATAAGAATTAGGAGATATTTAAAATATTGGCAGTCTTGAGTGTGGGTCAATCAATGATTTAAATCACTGAAAGGTGAATTTAAAGCATAATGGGACTCTTATTCTTTTTTAATCAGTGCTAGAGATTGTAGGAAAATTACTGGACACATTTAAAAAAAGATTTATAAGCCCAATATTCTGGATGTACTCTGCCATTAACTCTATTCCAAGTAATGTCTTATTAACATATTTTGTATCTTAAAATTGTTTTTATGCGTATGAATAGACAAAAGCCTCAAATAGCCTCTTGAGTTGCAAATAATGTATTTTGAATTCACCTGAATCTATGGTTGTTGCAATAATATGAATAACTGTGAAATGCAGAGGATTCTGCTGGGCTGCTATTATCATTTAAAAGGCTAAATTATTCAAGTGACCTCAGTCTGACAGAGATTCAGCTTCCATTGGGTTGATGGGTGATCCACAAACAAGTAAATCTGGATGCCACTGATGTTGGAATCAAAGACACAGCATGCCAATGTGAAAAACAAGGATAGCCCACAGAGGCAAAAAACAATTAGTAGCTGTTCAAAAGGATGGACGAACATGAGAAATGATCAAAGTGTGAAGCCGAAACACATACGTTGGGACAGGAAAGGCTGCGGGGACTTTGTTGTTGGTTGTAGGGTAACAGATGAAAAAGCCAGGCATCTTCTGGCAGCCAGAGGAGAGATGTCACATTACTTCTTCTGCGCTCTCCCAGCTGCTGCGGGGAGAGTGTAGCTGGGTCTGTCAACAGCAGCAGCAGCAGTCAATCTGTTTCCAAAGCCCTGAAGGACAGACAAAGAAAAGGCTTTGGAGAGTACAAGTCTGTGTGTATGGAAGCATCATCAGTCTGGTTTGTTGTATAAAGGCTGTTCATTCCCAACATCTATGCCGAGGATGCTTGATATGTTCTCAAGGTCATTACACAACTTCCAACTGGAGGCCAGATTTACTCCAGCTTTACCACCAGTTTTCAGGTACAGATTCAAGGCTCTAACTTTCACCACCGTCCCAATGATAAAATGGCTGTTTTTCTACATTAAAATCATCATAAAATATCATTATTAATTATTATTATTATTATTATTAAAAGTGGTGTGTGGCATAAACAAAACACCATGGAACTGATAAAATTATAAATTAACATTTGTTACATATTACATATTCATTCATTTATTCATATCACACACGTGTGTGTGAGAAGGCCACCCGTCTGGGTGCTCCAGTGTGAGGAGGTTATGTAACCTTAAACTAAATCACACTTCCGACATCAGAGAATGATACAGAGGTAGAGACAGATGGGGGCTGGGGGGAGGGGTGTTGAGTTTGTCCCTGTCTTTGTCCCCGTCTTTTCCGCAGTACATTTTGCCGGCGTGGTTGCCAGTGACACCAGAAAGTGCAAAATCCCACCACCGCTTTTTGACGCCATGGTAACTGCCTGACACCCGCGGGTACTCTCTCGCAATTCTACATTGACAACTTCATCATAGATTAATGTTATGGTTTAATCGCAGGGGTATTTTTTTAGGCTAGGTCTAACTTCCGTCCTGTGACCATCCCAAAATTTACTTTCTATCGTCCCTGATCAATTTTTTTTCCATCCCCGGGACGGTGGGACGCCCTTCAGTTAGAGCCCTGCAGATTTGATACATTCTGCTGTAAGAGGTGGTTTGAGCACAAGGGTAATCTCATGTCAAAATGGGTACCAAAATGTGCTGCCTTTTCCTAATGAAAACTGCATTGCAACCATATCTGCGCTGCCTCTGACTTTGGGCCGGGAAGAAAAATAGGACCCGTGGATATGACTCTGGTCAGAGCATCAGTAAACTTTAAAACCGGAAAAATAAAATAAACTTTATTACAGAAAGGTGAAGTTGACACGAATATGCATCTGTGGTCTGTAAGAGAAGAGCAGACAATGCAATTAAGCTATTTCAAGCTATGTTTACAATTATAATAATAACCTCATTATTATTATCATTTGGTGCGGCTGTGGCTCAGGAGGCAGAGCAGGTCATCCACTAATCAGCGGTTCGATCCCTGGCTCCTTCACTCCTCATGTCGAAGTGTCCTTGGGCAAGATACTGAACCCCAAATTGCTCCCGGAGGCTGTGCCATTGGTGTGTGAGTGTGTGTGTAAATGAGTGTATGAATGTGTGGGTAAATGGTATGTGGTGTAAAGCGCTTTGAGTGGTCAGAAGACTAAAGCGCTATGTAAGTGCAAGCCCGTTCACCACTTACCCACTTTATATGGCACGCTGTCTCCTCATTAAAGAGGCGGTATTAAGATATTAAACGACTATGAGCTCCAAGGTATCTGTAATGAAATCAGTTCATCCATCCATTATTCATATGCATATTATGGATATGAATATTCAACATTACATTGCACTACATTCAAAACTAACATGTACATTGCAATGACCATATAAGCAAATACACACTCATACACTCAGTTATTGAGTTATGCAGTACAATGTTCAAATGTACAAATCACACAAAACTGATGTGAGTGAATCACCTTCATGCGCACACTCCCCCTCAATTCAGTCCCTGAAAGAAATGAATGCAGACACTGAAGATGATGGTTTTCTTACTAGTAATTGCAAGATTAACAGCAGCAACATCACTAATACCAGAATATGAATATGATTATTTATTTGGTCCACGTCAGCCAAAGAGGGCAAAGAAGCAGCTGCTCAAGCCACTCGAGCCTCCATGTCTTTATGCCCTTCAGCTAACCTCTAGCTGGTCAAATTTACCAGACAAGCCATACTGTAGCCATAACAGTGTACATATAAGAAGTTCAGCTAGGTGAGTGCTACACTGTCATGTCTCATACTAGTTGTCACTGTGAACATTTCTACTATTTAATCATGATCACCATAACCAATTGATTCATTTGTTGTTGCTTATCCGCACCATGTGTTTACCATACTGTTGCTCTTGCTTTTGCAGAAGGAATATCCAATAGAGCTTTTTCACAGAAGACATTTGAACTCGTCACAGTAGATAAAGCACAGGTGCAAATAATAAAATTAATGATGGCTGAATTCCATTTAGCTGCTTTTGTTTCAGGGTCCTGATATTTTGCATGCTGGCTCACTGTCGCACTGTCATTGTTTAATGGGGCACTTGAAGAAAATGGAGCCTTTCTTAATGTTCTTAGTAACACCTGCGCTTTTCCTGCTCTAAGTCAAAATGTCTGCTTTGAAAAACAACTATTGTTCGCCCAAGAAGAACAAATATCGGTCAATCTGACCTCCGCTGTAGTTAAGATCACAGCAGCGACCTCCTGTCCAAAAGGCGTGCAATCTCTCTGAGGTGCTGTTAAATAACAACAAGATGGACAGAGATTGAGGAGCACAGCTCACGGGTTTCAGAGGACCCCACTGCACATACACCCATATATCATCATCATTATTCTGAAGGGCTGAAGATCAGTGACAGGAGGGCATACAGCCAAATCACATCACAAGTGACATGATAACACAACAGAGAGAGGTCGCCACAGTGGGGAATACTGAGTCACTGCAGTGTGGTGGTGGTTACACAGCTGAAAATTACTCTGTGCAGAATAAAAAGTATAAGAAAGTGGATTAAAGTCCAGTTCATCTGATTTATATACATGAATGAAACACAATTAGGTTGAGGGCAGTGGTCACCTTGCTTAAATCAAGGATGTCAAAGATCTGGCAAAATTGCTTTTTCTTCTCATTTGCAAGGGTCACACATCCCACGTATCTGCTTTGATTTAATCGGACAGTGACAGCAAAACTTTGCAGTATCTCTTGAGTTTCCAGGTATTTCCTTATATATCTCTGGCTAACTAGACAGGACCTGTAATGTGTGTCGGACGAAGGGCTGAGGTCAACTGGGTAGTGAAACAAATTGAAGTATCACGAGTGGAGTTGTTGCTCACTCCCTCGTTCCTGTTTTATGTTTATCAAGGATGTTGTTTTTAGATTTTTTATTCAACTCTGTCTTCTTGAAATTACGCTTGTATGCAGTACAACTAATTTGCAGCAGCAACTATGTTGTGGGAGAAATGTAATGCCGCCCCAATTAGAATTTTTATCAACATAATTAGGAAAAGATGTAATGTAAATTTATCTCCCGCTAATGTTCATACTGAATGTGTCTGGAAAGTGTTCACTCAACGTATTTCACTTGTTTTCCCTACAATATCTGCTTGTAGCAATTTAAGCACGATTCACGTTTTTTATGGTTATTTTTAGGCACTCGCTGCACTTTAAAGCAACAAGGCTAAGGTCAGAGAAAGATCATGGCCTCAGTTAAATACTGAAACTGTCAACACTAACTTGCAGCATGAGACGCGCCATAGACACTTAATTAACATTGAACCAAAATCACAATCTTTCCCTAACTTTAACTTTAACCAAAGTGCTATTATTGCCTAAACCTAACCACACACGGGTTAGGTCTCCCCAGTCTCTGAGGTCAAGCCACAGTACACTCTCCATTTACCATCTACATATTGCATATTATACAAAAACGCAGCACGTTCTTTATTGGAAAAGTCATTGCCACTGAGCACAATCCAGGCAGCAATTACGTTTCACTCAAAAGGTATTTGGGAAAACAAATTAGTAGTAAATAAACATAAGAGACACGGGGTTGCTTTCATACACACAGGCAGTTTTTACTCAGACGTTATTCCACAATAAATTTTCATTTCAGAACCTACACTTTGTAAATATTATTATTATGATGATGATGAGGGGTACATCCAGAAAGGATGCCAGGCTTTTTATGAAAGCTTTTTATACTTTGTGTTCTGCTTTGTTTTCTGTTGGCTTTACTTGATTGGAATCAGTGGTGATTTCACTGGGGGGGGTTTCAAAAACCAAGAAGCTGCCCCTCTAGTCTGCTATAGGGTGCAGCTGCTTGAAACCCTCTTCAAATGAAAAAACCTGTCAAAGTGAGTATCTTTTGATCTGATATCTTTGATCTCTGATCATAAGTTCTGAGAGTTGGCTGCTGAACGGCTTTGGATTGACAATCTTGGATTTCAAGATAGCTTGTCAATGGAACTCTGAACTGTATTTCATTTGTTATTATAATATTTCATTATTATAACAGATAATTATACAACATTCATTCACTGCACCTGAATGCTCAAATTGGTCGTCTCAATTGTTTGTTTTAATAAATCCAGATTAAAATTATTACAATGATATCTTGGAACATCCCTGGAAAACCCGGTTTTCGGCGTAACAAATTCATCAAGGCCTTTATGGTCACCTGAGACAGCGTCACAATATTGCTGCCAGTGGTCACACCTTAATGATCTGAGTGCTTTCTGAAGGCCTCAGTACCTCACCGCTCATCCGTCACGTTCACCATCAGACTGTGACAGCACAGCAGTAATGGTGTAGCGTTTCTATTTTGAAGGTCACTTACCAGTTTAAAGTGACAGGGGAAAGCGAGGGGCCTGTGTGTCATTCAGGGCCAATACCAGTTTGACATCTGCTTCCCTTGACGTTCAATCACTGTGATTTTCTGTTTCCCACTCAGCCTCTGTGATTCTGCAGCCCAGCTCAGCTCAGGCAGGTGGGAAGTGATGAATGTGGCTCAGACTCAGGCAGGTGGAAAATGATGAATGGCAACAATCACGCCTGACCATCAGTGGAGGCTGCACAAAGCAGCAACACAAAGGAAATGATTACCAGAGGAGTTCTGTTAAATGAGTGACTCCTTTATGATGTTTTATTATATATATTTTTTACCATTCAGCCATAACTGACTTTTCAGTTTGCCCTACCTATGCCTTTTCTTCAACTAGCAGGATCATTGTGTGAGCAATGACTTCATTTTGAACGTTCAAGTATATAAACTGAGGAAACATTTTAGTGGTTTTGGCCTAAAGATCGGACATTCATCAGGCAAACCTCACAGGTGTGAGTTCTGAGAACCAAAACATGACAAATGAAGTGCCTACAAATGCCGATTTTGAAGGAGACCTTGTAATCTGATTGCATGCTGACAAGAGCCTTATTAGTAGTAGAGCAGAAGATGTAAAAATTGTCAAGTGACAAGTAGAGGAAAGGCCATTTGGTCAAGATCAAAATAGTGTATCCCCTCGGGAGCATGAATGTGCTCTGCAAATTTCATTGCAATCTGCCACTCACATTATGAGCTATTTTATCCTGAGGGTGTGGCACCAGAGAAAATGGAGTTAATGGAGGTAACAAAATGGAAATGGAAAGGGCTCATCCTCTCGGCGGCATGAATGTAAAAAGTAATGCCAATCTTTGCTGTGTCTTTATCATTTTAGCCACTGAAGAAAGATCAAGGAGACACCAAAATCATGAGGGTTCATTCTCTAGGTGACAGTGGAAATCTGGCTTGTGGTTTAATAGATACCTCACTGTGAACCAAAGTATTGGTAAAGGTAAAGGTGATCTTGGTGCTAGGAAAGGTCACAAAGTTAGCAAAATTATGATGGTTTGGCCTCTAAGTTTTCGCAGCAAACTAAATGACAATCTACTCAGTATAGTGGTTGAGATATCTTTCTGTCAACCAAAGTGTTCCTCGAGCCCTGGGAAAAATTCTTTCAAGCCATCAACATGCAAATTTGTCTTCCAAAGCTTTAAGCCTTATTACAGATTGCAGAGTCTTCCTCAAGCAGCTTTGGAGCCTCCTGAAAAAGTGCAATCTGAAAAAGTGAAGTGTGATTATCTTGTCGAGTTACTGTTTAAAATTCCACAGTTGGTCTCACTCCTCACCAACCTGAGATTGCATGCTTGCAGCAGGAGAACTGGAAGAACTCAGCTACTCATATTGGTCTGGCATTCAAAGCGATGATTTAATTTCAAGGCTGATATTTTCGAGATTCCACACAGTTTGGATCAGTTTACTGGTAGGGTACTTTTAGAGAATCTAAAGCTTGTGGCTGCTTTACCACTTCCTCTTGCATAGTAATTAACCAGCGAGATGTTAATAGTCATTGATGGACAAATTACTTAACTACTGTGCATTTCCCCATTCCCTCTATCTTAAGTCTCCTCACAGCACTGCAGACTGAAACAATCCAGCCTCAGCAGCCTAAATGACAGCAAAATCTACAAGTGATGGATTTAGCCCATAGCCACTGAGAATTACAGTGTGGCTTTTTAGGGAAACCACAGAAACCCTGGACCATAAGTATATGTGATCGATAAGTGTGTGTGTCTGTGTGTGTGTGTGAGTCAGAGGTACTACATAATAGCTCTTCATTTCTATAAAAAATACATAGTAAAATAAGGAAGAGTGGTGCAAATTGGCAATTACTGTGTAAGATCCAATCGAAAACTCTCACAAATGGTGCCTTTGAGGGAGCTTAGTGTCTCAACAGGGAATGAAAGGCTGAGCCTGAGGAAACATGCAAATATTAATCCTAGCTATCATTTAAGAGTCTGACGCACTATAATCAATACTCAATGAATAAATGGCAAGATAGGGTCCCCAAATTAATTACAAAATCTGTGGATTCCAGATAGAAAGCAATCCTATCCATCTAACTCTTACAAATTATGTTTATGTATAACAAATTTACAACAGCAAAAGAGACTTTTGCCACCTGAATTATGTTTTTTTATTATTATGTTTTTTTCAATGTAATGACAGAACTATTTTTAGTGAACGTATCTAGCAGATCGCAAAATACTGATACTGAATGTGTCTGCAAAATGTTCACTGACGGTGTATTTCACTTTTTATAAAATATCCGCTCTAACTACAGCATGATTAGGTTTTTATATGGCTTTGTTTTGGCACTTAAAGCATGTGGTTAAGGTTAAGGCGGTTAACCTGTAGTCTTGGTTAAGTATTGAAAAAGATCAAAGCGACTTGAAGCACAAGACAGAAGGTGTTTAGTTCAATAGCATTTAACCAAAAAAGCACTCTTGCCGCCTAACCCCAACCACACACTGAGGTCAGGATGTGAACTCCTGTCTCCGGTGTCAAATAAGTATAATACAAAAACACAGCACTTCGTTCACTCAAAAAAGCAGTGCCACTTATGTTTTTCCACAAATATATGTACAGAGTAGTATAAAGACATGATTTTTAGGAAAATACTTAAAGAAAGAAAGAGAGAGAAAGATCAGCTCTTTCTCTGTTTAGAGGACTTTAAGTTAGACACTTTGCTGGACACATACTGTACATGATAGGCCCCAAAGTGAATCTTTAAAGGACCCTTGATTGCCATGTGCTTATTGGGTTGAGTTTCATCCTGTTGTGCTGCATCATTTAGTGGCACTAGATATGAGTGAGCGCCTCCATAGCCAGTGTTGAGTCGTGCATGCAGCAAATTGTAAGTGCCTCTACCTCTGTCTTCCATTACTTTTGTTCAATAAAGTTAATTTGTTTGTTTTGATTCATGCTGTTAGCAGTGACGATAGCTATTGGCATGCTAGTTTGATGTGTTTGTGCCACTTCAATATGCATTTGTGAACCCTGTTGTGCATAGGGGTCCTTTTAATATTCTTTAATATCTGAACCACTAGGCTGGCCTACTGTATGTTTTGTTAAATTTAGTCCCTTTTTATTTGTAAGGTATTGCAAGCTAATTTTTGGAAGCTATTATTCTAGCTATGGGTGGCTGTGGCTCAGCAAGTAGAGCAAGTGGTCCATTAATTGCAGGGTTGGCAACTCGATCCACAGCTCCTCCTGTCCACAAGTGTACTTGAGCAAGACACTGAACCCCAAATTGCTGCTGATGGTCAGGCCAGTGCCTTGTATGATGGCTTGCCGCCATCTGTGTGTGAGTGTGTGTGAGTGGTTGAAATTTTAGCTTTTTTGGATAAAAGCGCTTTATAAATGCAATCTGTTTGTCCTTTATATATTAGGCTACAGTACAATGCTAATGCTATATACTAAAGGAAGGTGGCTACACTATGGGAAACCACCATTGTGTATTTATGTTTATTTACTTTTAAGCCTTTTGCTTTAGCGTTGGCGATGACAGGTGGTATAAACAGACTGTAACAGAAGCGTAATTTCATGCCAAAATGAGTGCCAAAGTCGCACTAACCTGATCTGCATAAAAACACAACCTCAGTTACCGCGTCCCACCCACCCAAGCAAGTTTGTTTGGAGCCAGGCAACAACCAAATGAGCGCAAGTGCGTTGCGGCTGTGTTTGTGCTGCAGCTGACGAAACACTAGCATAAAAATAGGGCCCAAAAGGTTTCAGTTTTACTTCTTACATATATCCATCTGTTTTTCTTCTCTGAAATATTCAAAACCCTCTGCCTGTTTATGCAGAAATTTGAAATGTGTCATTTTTTCAAGGAGCTCAGCCACACTGCATGAGGAAGTAACACTTCTCTTGATTACTCTTTAGGTTGCTGTGTTTTAACAATTGAACATTTGCTGTTTGAATAAACATAAGTGTAATGCCACAGTCAACTGCTTACAACAGCAAAATGAGACCAAACTGCTGAATAACACACATGAACATAACTGCTGAACTGCTGCTGTGATTAGCCTTCACATGTTTTGTGTATGAGACATGAGGGATTTCTGATTTTGCTCTTGTGAACTTATGAACCAATTATAAGAAATGGAATAAAACATTTCTGAATTAGGCCCGTGGTCCCACAGGCTCAGACAGTACACAATTCCCTGTGAAAAAACACCTTCACTCCAATGAATCACTTAAAGCAAACACAGCAATTACAGTAGTGTTGCAGCAGAATTTTCCTCGCTGTATACCAGGACTGTAGGATTGCTGTTTCTTGCTACAATGCTATTACATTTTGTGCTCAGGTAATGCAACTTTCAGTGCTAAGCTCAGGTTCGGTGTGCTATATGATATGATACATGAGCTCAGTAGCCTGGCTGGTTTTGGAGGTTATTGGAGTTTCAGCTCTGATGATACACCGCTCTCATTGTACTCTTAGATATGCAGCACTCTGAGATTGAAACCGAGAGCTCCTCCGCAGTTAGCAAGTCTCACAATCTACCAGCTTTGCAACTTTTTAATAACATTTCCTACTCTGCAAGATGTGCAGTATTGGATAATGTACCACTAGCTTTATCCATAAGAGGATGATTAAAACCCGCTGCCAGGAGCTGATAACATTAGCCAGTCACCACTATGATAAATGACCTTCACATCTATCATGTTATTGTCAAAAAAAAAAAAGAGGGAAAATATTTGGTGATGATGTGATTACCAAGGTTGAGAGAGGAGAATGAGACAATGCAGGGGGACGTCAGAGGGCTTCATTAGCATCATTAGCAGACATCACTCTTGAAGGTCATGTTTTGAAACTGTATCTACAATTCAGAATAGCCAGATTTGCTCATGTTGACCTTCCCTTCATCATCGCCACACCGCTAAGTCACATTGATCGGAGATGTTGCGCGGTGAACCGTGTCTCAGAACGCACTGACTGTTTAGCGTGCTTTACTGATGATCCTCTCGTCACATATTGCAGGCACTTCACTCGAAAGTGCCAGATTGGGTTTCTGATGATGAACACGCCGTGCCAAGACCTTTGGTGTTACATTTCCATTTCAGATCAACTTTACAACTCAACAGTAATGAATGCGCATCTGCCATCTAATGGAAATATTTACATGCATGTATTATTGTAAGAAATGAAAATAACATCAAAGCTGGCGTGACTGTTCTGTGGGTGTTTCTTTATGTTCACAGTAGCTGATCATATCAAAAGCAGTGTGACATACATATATAGCCATATGGTTCACAGTATTAATGGTTCAGTGCAGAAATTTGATAAAAAACTGACAATCCAACAGTCAGTCCTGCTTTTTGCAGTGGGTGGCCAGGTGTGCAAAAGGTTGAAAATGGGTGAATCTCCCAAGTGCTCTGCAAACCATCCATCCTGTTTATCCCGTGCAGGATTGCAGGAGGCTGGAGCTTATCTCAGCTCATGCCCAGTTTGGGCGAGAGGCTGGGTACATCCTGGTCTATCACGGGGATGACACATATATTAGGCCTTTTTTCATTACAGGAACTTAACGACCCTTAACTTAAGGTGTAGCCATCGTCACAGGTTCTGCTTTTGTTTCCACTGTACTCCTGATTTCCTGACCTTGGATTTCAGCGCTGCTCAGGAGGTGGTACTAAATCCAAGTTTATCCAGGTACTCTCGGGGGCAACAGCACAATTAATAACATAGGACATGTACTTAGATGAGCACTGCAAAGAATTGTGTTTCAATATGCAGGTTATATTCTGATTCCAAATACCTGACGTGTGTCTTGCTGCAATGTTATGAATTTGTCCCTGTAAACTTGATTGGTTTGCACAATGTAGGGAATGTTGGTACGTTAAAAGTTTAATTACATTTCCCAGAAACTTTCAGCTAGTGTTGGTATTTTCAAAATCATGTAACATTTCCAGTAGTGAGCTGTTCCACTTAGTAGCAGTGCAATGTGATCAAACAATGCATCGTTATATAGAGATAGAAATGAGTTTCTTGTCTTCGTCAGTTCCTCGTCTTCTAATTCAGAGAGACAGCCAGACCAGCAGCAGCCAGTGTTTCCTTCTCGGCAGCCGGCCTGTTACCTTTTCAGTGATGTTTATCCAAAATGTTCTGGTTTGTAAAACACAGTGGGAGAACCTAGAACCTAGACCTTATGGGTTCTTACAGGTTTCAGGTTATTAGAAGCCGTTACAGCTTACAGGTCAGTGGAAAAGGCCTTATATAGAGACAGACAATCATTCACACACACGCAAGCTGTATCCCAAATTATACTACACACTAATCCTAAGCCGCTTCTGAATATGTAGTGCGTTCACACTGAAAAGTGACAAAATTAGGTATACTATAAGACAGTCAGAATGCAAGCTAAAAAAAAAACACTCTTTGAGTTTGTTGTTGATGGATACTTTTGTCCCACAGTGCAATGCATTCGGGAAATGGAGCTGCTCACAGCTGCAGCAAATTCAAATAAATTGCCAGTGACTTTCAAAAGTCGCTGTTTGTTTGATACACGCTGCATAATTTCCTGTTGTTGCAAAACAGTAAAGTATGTTGAATTTTTTGTATACTAACTATACTAACTATGGTACAGTTGATGTGTAGTATGGTATTGATTATATTTGGCTATAATTTTGTCTTTAGAGCATCGGAGGCAACTGGAGCACTCAGAGGAAACGCACTCATGCACTTATGCACACCAGACCAAATTCACATGAATCAAGTTTATTTTGATGATCATAAAAAAACATGTTTCATGACGGGGAAATCCATTGGATGCATAAAGAAACAGAGACAACAGTATGTCTAAACATACTGTAAACTTCTTTGTAAGCATAGAGGAGTCTATGAACGCCAAAACGTTCAGTGCTCCATTGAAAGCATGTGTTCCTGGATGTTTTTCGAAAGGAAGAGGTGTCAGTGACAGTTCTGGCTTGTGCATGTAAAACTAAGAGGTGACAGCATCTAATTTTGGTAAGCGTATCTGAAGGCTTTGAAAAGTGTAGTTTCACATATATTTTCATATGTTCCACTTGCGTTGACAAATTGCGTAGTTGAGTGCATGCTTAGTTTGGTGTTAATGCAGTTTGCACCTTGGGCTTTATTTTAAGAAATGTGCGTAAGCAGTGGAGGAAACACAAATAAATAATATGTTCTAACTATCTAAATGAAAAAGTTCAAAGGCTAAATAAATAACCACAGCCACAGTATGCACGGTTAAATTAAGCCCTCGTGGTTAAACACCTTGTTTCTCACGTTTCTTTTATGTAGTCGGGTACTGTTTGAAATGTAAGCCTTTTTTACTGTAGCTGTCACTGTGTTCATATAATGAGCAAACAAAGTAGTCATATTGCCTCCTTACTTTGACAAACGACCTGTGAGAAGAATGGGAGTGCAGAGATCCACCGGCTGATGGGAGCAGGCAGTCAGACTGTAAGCAGATGTAGCTGCCTGTTGTTGTGTAAACACTGCACAACAAGACTGATAATGTTTCCGTTTTAATTGTTATTCACAGAAGCTGAAGTGATTTAGATGCTAACATGATGTACAACTTTCTTATTAGGAGGTAATTCAGGCTATTATTGTTGGTTTGTGTGGGTGTGTGTATCCACCTATCTGCGTTTGCATTTTCTTTTGCTTTACTTATTCTTCATATTCTGAATTTTCCTCACAGTACCTCGCAGGTATGTGGCAGTTATGCAGACAGTGAATGTAAACCAAGGTGATCCTTAGAGAAGTAAAAGCTATAAATTTAAAAAATTGGGTCTTTATCTTGGGAGACCAGACAAACAATATTTCACCATGGTCCTACCCAGCAAGTTCAGCTACGTTCATTTTGAGACTCTCCCCCTATAAACAGAGCTTGTTCACAGTAATGGCTTCCTGAGGGACAGATAGGAAACAGACCCTACAGAGGTAGATAGTCCTCCTCTCACAAGTCCCATCTTCTTGTAAATTTGCAGCAGTCTCAGTGGGGTGATAAAACAGATGCACAATTTACAAGCTGTGGGACAGCAACAACACACATTTGAGTTATTACCAAGAGTGCAAAATTGAAGCAGGAGTCATGTTTTATGCAAACAACTAAAATATCCCTGTCTACATCCAGTATCATTAATGTTTGCCGATTCAAAGATACGTTATTGTTTGAGGAAACAACACTGAAAAAATAAAGCCTATTATAATGTCTAAAGAAGTCTAAATAACAAAATCCAATTGATGTCAGAGCTTTACTGGTTGGAAGTAGTGCTGAAATTGTAAACTGTGTCCTAAGGGTGGCGCTAGAGGAAAGGCAATGGGATCATTAAGATAAAAAAAAAAGGTTTTTCCTCTTCAGAGCATAAATGTGCTTATCAAACTTCACAGCTAACTTCATTGACGACGCAATAGAAGAAACCCCTGTGGCTACCATATTTTATCCAACAAGTTGCAGTGAGAGATAACAGCTGAGAGACAAGCTTTCAGTTCTCTCTTGATGCAATCTCTCTCTTTTTTTTAATTAAAGAAATATATTTTATTAAGAAAGGGCTTATGGCAGATCATTAAACAATAAACACCAATCAGAAAACAATGTTTAATCAACTCTGATGTGGAAAAAGCAGCAACTTGTGCAACAGTGCAATCATGTCTCCTAGAAATTATGTTTATATATTACTAAATTGTCTCTCCAATTATGCTGCGGTGACACACGTAATCTTTGGCTGGATTTGGCTGCACTGGAGTAGAAGGGAGGGAGGGGTGTTAAATGCTGATAAACACATGTATTGAGTCACTGCGGACTTTTTCTGTATTAAACCAAGGTCATGATCTTTCCCTAATCTTAACCAAGTTCTGCAAATTCCTAAACGTAACCTTAGAAAAGCTTAATAATGGTGCAGTCACTACAAGCGGTTATTGTACTGCAAGATCCGATATTTTGGCAGAAAACAACATTTCACTGATATGTTCAGTAACAACATTTTTGGGACTTGCCAGATACGTTAATTAACAACATTTCCTCATTATGTTAATAGAAAATGTTATCCAGTTGGCATTACATATCCTTAAAAACATATTTGCTGCTGCAGATTAGTTATATCCAAACCTAATTTCTTGGAGACAGGGTTGTTCAGTGTGTGCACGATGCAGTAGTGTGTATTGTCACCCCCATTTTGGCTGCTCTCAGAGCTCGATACACAATCACTTTAAGTACGTGCATGGGCAAAAAAGTAAGAAAATAGACTTTAACCCTAAAAATATGCTTTTCGTTGCAGTTATGTGTGTAAATCTTACCTTCAGGGCGACAATGTTAACATGCTGATGTTTGGTAGCTAATGGTTACCATGGTTGCCATCTTGGTTTAGTGTGTTAGCATGCTAACCCTTGCTAATCGGCACAAAACAAAACAGTACAGCTGAGGCAGATAGGGATGTTTGGGAAGGTATTTGGTCATATATAGTCCCTCAATCCATTTTATTTATTAACAAAGTGAAATTCTGACCCGCATCATCTGGGAACATGAATATCTGTACCAACGTCATGGCAATCCATCCAACAGTTGTCAAGAGATCAGTCATTTCCATCCCTGAAGCAATGCCGCTAGTATGGCTATAAACAATGTGCATGCTGTCATAAGTGTTTGGGGATGAGTGACAAACGTGTGACTTGACATTTGTCAGTTGAAGAGTTGCTGTTTCTGTTACGAACATATGTTGTACTCCACTCTATCACACCATGTGTTATTATTCTGCACATGGAACTCCATCAACTCTTCTCATTTAGAGACTCTTTTGTTGAGTCAGGGGGGGATTGATTTTCATTACCTCAATGGAAAGAACCAGACTGGCACCACCACTTCAGCTTGCACTTATTGGCTGATTGTATTGACACTCTGATGCTGAGATACAGTGACTGACAACACTGTCAGTGTTGCCACATGTCTGGGAGAGTGCTTGAGATTAAATGGTCCACGGGCATTATCCTGGTGCTGTTATTTAGTGTCTTTTAAGCCTATACTGGAAGGGCACCATGTGGTGAAGGGACACTTAGATAAATCAGTCAATCAAAAAGTCTTGTTCTTTGCAAGGAGCTGATGGGCAGGACAGTAATCTGGGCATGTAGGTGGAAAAGCACAAGCAGTCTTTACTAGTGCTGCACATCACTTACACATTGCTTCCAGTATGTGAAGTTCAATATAATTCAACAAGACTTCATCAATGTTGTACATGATTAAAGAAAACCTAGGAGGACAAATACTCTGCTGTAGACTGACCATATTCTAAGTGGGACCCTATGAAGTCCATGAAATCCTCGATCACTCAGGCTTTTACACTGATTATGCATGTAAGGTTATTTAAAGTCTGTGAGGGTGCGGTGCTTAGGGCTTAAAGCAGACATTGGAATTGAGCTGTAGACTTCTGATAGCAGCAGCTCTCTTCAATCGGAAACCTACTTTTGAGCCCATGTGACTGTTGTTTATAAGCCCCGGCTCATAAACTTGCAGTAAATAAACTGACGACTAAAATGAAAAAGTCATAGTTAACCCAGTGGTTTGGTCGCTGTCGAAGTCAAAATAACAAATCCAAAGTGAGCCTGAGGGTCTCCAAATGTTTCTATATCCGTCATTACCCAGGTGCTTTCACATCTGGAACGTTTCTCAAACTGTCCCTGAAGGTACAATCTGTTCCACATGCACAAATCTTAAACAACAACTAGCTCGTTGTTGAGAATGTAGGTTTTTGTACCTGTTACTTGCGTTAATTATGGCTTGGTCGTTTTTCGGTCTGCCTCTGCAAAGCTGCTCGGAATGAGGAACTGTTCTGCATGGTGAAGGGGGATTTGCTGTAATTGGCTCCCTGTGAGTTTTGAATAGATAGCAGCTGAACATGTGCTTTGTCTGCTTGGTTCCATTAGCGTAATGGTCCATTTGTACCTGTGATGTGCTGAGGTGAGCACACACAAGGTTTATGGAACATAACTATTTTTGGCTTGTAGGCAACAACACACCTACAGCCCATTGCTGTCATCAAGGGCTCATGTTGCTCATACTTGTTTTGAAAATAGTGAAAGGGAGAAGAGGCAGACTGATGATAAAGATATTCTGTCAGAATTGTAGAATGGCTGGTGGAGCTACAACAGTCTTAGGGCACCAACAAAACTCAAATGACCCAGCTTGAGCCTGAACAGCCGCCCACTTAGATATTAGTCAGTATTGACATTTTATCCAAGAAACCAAGGGAAGCCACGTTTCTCCTGTTATTCAGTCTGCTTCTAAAAAACAGAGTAATCCTTTTTCTTTCTCATATTGCATTTACTGCATTTCTATCATGTTGTCGCGGCCATCTCTTCTCCAGAGATGGCTGCTATAGACGGCATAATGTCAAGTTTTCTGAAGGAAAGCAAGGTGGGTTTGGGATCTCTTGATTAGTGACTTTCAACTGTGAAAGTGAAGGGAATCCACCGCACTGTGTCTTCACAGTAATTAATCCATAAGAAGTTAGTAGACTGTCCCCCCAAGAAAAGCGACAGCGTCAGTCGTTCAGCAAGTGCCCCAAAAATGACACGTTAATGTCCAAGTGACAAAGCCCTCTAGCTGCTGTAATAATTATGATGGGAGCAAAGGAGGAAGTTAGATGACATTATCAGGAGGAGGTTGGGGTGGATGGATGGGCCACGATCATTCCCAAACCTTAACCACGTGGTTTTTATTGCAACCATGACGACAAAGATCCCCTATCCTTAAGGAAGTAAGGATTTTAACTCAAACCGAAAGTCATTTTTGTGCCTAAACCAAACCTTAACCATGGCGTTGTCATTTCACTAAAACTAATTTATTTTTCAACAGTGACTTGGGAGTCACAGACGAATGATGTCGTCCTGCCGATCGTGGCATCAGATTAGAAAATGCTTCTGTGTGTCGTTCTAAAGGGCACTGACAAAAGACATTTTGTTGTTTAATTAGGAGGATTTGTTGAAAGTTAGCAATGAAATTCAAATTAAACCGGAGAATTACCAATATTACTGATGGTACTTTTTTGCTTTTGCTGGCAGTGATGGAGGATGGAAAATGCTGCTTAAAATGACTGACTGAGAAAAGAATTGGAGAGAGTTGGACAAAATATTTCAATCTGTGGAGGAAGTCTATTGGGGAATGTTATGATGTGGATGTTGAACACTGTGCCACCGTGTAGGATGGTCTTCTTCAAATACCAGTAGGTGAGGTAAACACTCACATCCTCTGTGCTTGCTCTGTGGCTTTCCTGATGGCAAATTGGCCATCGTGGCTGTCTGTATAAACTTGATATGAACATAACATTAACGTGCAATGTTTGATGAAATTATGCATGTAATGGGGGAAAACGTCACGTGCCTTGTTTGCTCGAATGTAGCTGAATGTAGCTGTATTATACAGACACTCAGCACCATGGACAGTTCCAGCTGGGAAAAAATCAAATCAGTATATATCAAAAATCAATTTCAAATTTATTCGTTTTCATGTCACCAATGTTTTCCTGTGTGACTTGTGGTTATTTGTAATGCAGAAGTCAAGTTTTCTTTCGTTTTTTTCAGTGTAAGTTGTACTGTATAATGAGTTGTAATGAAAATATTGTATTAGTATAGCTTTTTTCTGAACAATATTACAAAGCACCTTACAGGGAACTAATTCATTTTAATATTCAACTTGATAAGGAATAGTGCAGGCTATGTATATTTCATATACTATATGAGCAGGAGGTAAGTCATGAATTTGCCACATACATTGATATGTTTCGATGTGAGCTTGTGGCGCTTGTCATGTGATTGTATGATATGAGTGACGTTTCATTTTCATTTGACATTAATCTATGCAAATGTCATCCTGAGGTTAAAAACAAATTAAATATGTTGTTTGTATGTGTGACAATGCCCCATATAGCCACTTCTGATCGGTGGTCTGAATACTGACAGTCCGGTCACCTTCTATGAGTTAGTACAGTATGCTCATACTTTATGTATGTGTCTTGCGTTTGGAATGTGTCATTGCACTTCCTCCCTTTTTTATTATGATTCAATTTTTGTGAATCAGTATTGTTCAGGTGCATATATTGAACTTGTGGTCTTGAGGTAACTGTAAAATTGGAGTACTGGTCTGCTCTGCTCTCCAGGGCTGCTCTTGTAGTATATTCCAGTGTGTTCCTGGCAGGGAGTGGAAAACTAGGTCTGATGCTAGAACACTGGTGTACCGAGGCAGTGCTGTAATACATGTGGACACAATAATTGTGATGCTACAGTCAGTTTTGGCTGTGGGAGGTAAATTTGTCTAGTTCTTCCAGCCACTTGGCTGTAACATCCATTATTTAGGAGACGCATGCCTCTGTAGAACTCTATTTTGCCGGTGATGTCGTTCAACTGAAAAGTGGTGAATTATGGCATTTAGGAGCCACTGTGGCCTGCACTGCACATTGCAATCTAGCTGTCTAACTGTGATGGTGTGAGGAAAAGTGTATGAGTCATTCGGTCGGTTTAATAACAACATAAAGATTTTGTCAAGTATCATAATTGTCTCACAAAAAATCAAGCCTTTTATGAATGGATAATTTGATGTATTTTGATATTATCACTGGCCTTTTCCACTAAGAACATGCTTGCCCTGGATGAAACCTAGGTTGTGTCAAGCCCCATGCAGCAGGACAAAGCCACAAGAATAAGACAAAAGCCCCCCCAAGGGGATGCGGGAGAGCTGAAGGGGAGGCGCAGAGGAAGACATGTGAGGCAAAGAGAATAAACATCCATAAATCTGCTTAGAAATCATAGAAAAAATGCAGAATCTTCCTGAGAATCATCACGCTTTCAAGTTTTCTTCAGTATCAAAGTAATCCAGTCATAGCTGTCTGTACATCCATGGATACACTACAAATGGGAACTGCTAATAGCTAATCCTGAGTACTTTAATGGTGCCAATTTGCTAAAACATAAACAAATATAAAAAACAAGGGGCTCACAAACAAAAACCAGTACCTACCCGTAGCTGACATTACATTATAACGCACATTACAAAAGCCCATTTGATGAGCTTTTATGAGCTCTTGCTCTCTTGATGGCTGTAATTTATTCTGTCGTCATGTTTTTTTCCCAGTTCGGCCCACATTCTGGTGTTTGCAGATTTTCACACAAAAGTCACGCTGAGCTGATAAAGAAAAAAAAAAAAAGAAAAAGTAGAAGGAAAAAAGCTCCTCCTGCAGAAAAAAGTCAAGAGATCCACTTTTACACACAAGGATGTCGCTCTGGACGGGATTTAAATTACAGGAGCAGCAGCGAGTTCAGAGAAAAACAGTAATTACAGCTGTAATTATTACTGGGCTGGGGGGGTAAAATGACCCACATATGCGCTCCGGATGGGATTAAAATCACTGACCAGCACAGGTAATGATAAAAAAATACCCCACCTCCCTTAGAGAAATAAATGTAGTCCGAATGGGGCTTTAATTCTCTAGCAACACTGCCTGCAAATCTAGAGACCCTAATAAGAGGCAATAGTTTGAGAAACTTTAATATGTGTACACAGATTTGAGTGGTATTTATCTCAGTTTAGCTGTTTTGTGGCTGGAAATAAACGCTGAACTTTTATCCTTCAGTTAAGAAGAATGTTTTTTATTGAAAACTCGAGGTTCCTTTCTTTTTGGCAATTTCCTTAGGAGGAAAAAGGATAGAAGGATCTAATTTAATCCATATTGAAGCATATGTTACCCCC
>NTHP01000126.1:960706-987638 GCA_003416845.1 Oplegnathus fasciatus
CTTCAGTTACACCCTTCTTCACCTTGTGAGGTTTCATTCAGTTTAACTTATTACATTCTGTGAGTTCAGATCATTGAAACAGTGTCAGATCCTGCTGTTTCCCCTTGAGGTTTCAGGGGTCAGAGAGGCAGCGGAGTGTCCCCTCTGATCCAGAAAGGCGGCTCACCATGGGGATCTGACAGACTGACCTGCCTGGCAGCTATGATAGATACACTGGGACTGATCTGACCTTTCTGGCTGACATCCACAAGCTCACTGTTGGCCCCGGTCATCATCTCTGGGTTGAAGTGCAGGTTTGGGAATAGTGGGGCTGCTCCACTATATTCTGCCCCATTTCTGCTGGACTCCTGAATCACCTCTTTGTGTGCTAGAAAACGATGTTTGCTATGAGGATTTCGAAGTGACAGAGTATCTATGCGCTCAAAGGCCACAGAGAAGCAATATGTCCTTTCCAATTCTGTTTGTCCGAGGGTAAAATGACCAATAACCAGGAAAAAGAATCAAAATATAGCTACTACTGAAAAAAATGGTAAGACTGGGCCAGACCTCAAGAAGAGCCTGTGGGGAACATGAAGGACCAGAAACCTTTGAACCATGACTTTCTGCATAAATGTCACTGAACCCTGTTTTCATGTATGTAAATTAATACGATTCTTCCTCCCTGTTGAAAGTTAATCAGATGTAGCTGGAATTATTTCAAAAAAACATTTAATTTTACTAGTAATTATTCATTTATTTAGCTACATTCTTGATTTTTAGCCATACTAGAGGTATGGCTCAGCCCACCACTTTGGCCCAGACTGAAAAATCTCAACAATACAATACAATGGATTGAAATTAAATTTTGAACAGACATGTTTCCTTGACAATCAATCCTATCGAGTTTGGTGATCCCCTGGCTTTTCCTCTTGTCCACTATGAGGTTGAACTTTTTGGTGTTTACTGAAATATCTTAACAAGTATTAGATGGACTGCCATGAAATTTGGTACAGACATTCATGTTCCCCTAAAGATGTCCCCCTAGTGCCACCCAGGTCAAAATTTCAATTTGTCCAATACTTTGGTTTTATGAGTAAATACCTGCATAGCTAATAACCCAACACTGGCGTGCCTAAGCACAGCCTCACAGAGCTGCTAGCATGGCTGTAGACTCTTGGTCTTGTTAAAGCTGAAGTCGGTAGGATTGAGGAGAGAGTGGACNNAGCCCCTCCCTGCAAAACCGCTCGGTCTAATTCTTTCTTTTTAGTTTGCTTGTCTCCATTGGTCTTCTTCTGTTTACTTGTCTTTGTCGTGTAAGCTGTTGTTGACAAAGGAGGGACGGGCAGTTTTCTCATTGCTTGGTTGTTCGGTGGTTGTTTGTCCGCTATTGCGTCCGCTCACTGAAGATACAGAGCTTGACTGAGTGAGCGAGGGAGGGGAGCTGCCTGTAGCATGTGCACGAGCAGTGATTGACACTCCACCAGATACTACTCCTGGCTCTGATTGGTTGTTTTGATTCAGGCGCGGTGGATTCTTGCAAATGGCATTAGGAGCAGTAGGTGGAGCCAGACGAGCCTGATTTTTTCACAGATTATCTGTCTCATGTACTACTGTCAGGATATAGTGACCATTTTAGCAAATATGACAAAACATTTTTATACGGGTTACCGACTTCATCTTTAAGTAATAAAACCTTAAGTCAACAATGGGACGCTCCAACATCGAAACATCCAAAGAGTTTAGGATTCATTTTAGATTCTGACCCACGCCAGTGTTACAAGAGCAGCATCGTTTCATTTGAGAAACATTGCCAAATGTTGATCCTTCCTGACCCGTAATGATGCAAAAAAAACTCACCCATGCCTGCATTTCAAGCAGACTAGACTATTGTAATGCATTATTCATTCACATGCCTTGTGAAAAACTCTTGACAGACTTCAGCTGAATCAAAACTCTGCTGCTACATTGCTAGCGAAAACAAAAAACAGGGAACATGTCAAGCCAGTTTTGGCCAGGCTCCACTGACTTCCAGTATCTTTAAGAATTGATTTTAAAGTTCTTATACCCAAATACAAACCTCTAAAGCTCAGTTCATATTTCTGATTCTTTTTTATGCCCCATCATGCACACTCAGATCATCTCCGCCAATATACTGGACATACCCGCCCTCAGAGGAAAACTGGGAATGTGGGTTTCATAAAATGTCCTTCTATACTATGAAACACTTTATATATACAGTATATATAGTCAACCATGAATACAACTATCTTATCTTGGATATTTCCTATTTAACTAACTTATTTGATCAAATTTAATTATATTGCATTGGTTTGAACCTCAGGTAAGTTAATTATTATATTCTGTGTTGTATTTATTTTTTTATTATTCATATTTGTATGTGTTTATAGAGCACTTTGAGCTGAATTCAATGCATGAATTATGCTCTATAAATAAAATGTATTCTTACTGTAATTACTGTGATTAAATTATCGCTCAGTTTCCTTCTCTGCAGATACAATTTGCTCCTGCCTCTTCGGTCTCTTTCCCCCTCCTCCTCCTTGTCTTTGTCCCCTTGACAACCACTTTCTGCTCTGTAGGACAAAGTGAAAATGATTGAAAAGTCAACAGTGGCTTTCTCCAGCGTGTATTCAGGCATACTGAACACCCACCGGTCAGTCAAAAGCTTTGTTCTGCAGCAGACTCCCACCTGCTGTCAGTGCAAGAAACACTTGAAAAACATTACAGGAAATGATACACAGAGACTGCTAGACACTCCTCCAACCACAGGAACCCTACAGTCTGTTTGCTGCACACCACATCTCACACATGCACAATCTAAAAGTATTGATTTAGTCAGTCGGTCAATAAAAGACATTCAGTTCCTGCCCTTATTCACTTAGCGGTCAGCAAAAGTCACTGTAGCTGTGCTGAAATTTAAATGCAATCTAAATATACTGGTGTGAAAATGTATCTAAAAGTTTTTGAGGGCATGTAAAGCGCCGTCTTGCAGTCTGACATATTATTTGAATTGAAAAAGCAAAATGTCTACTCCCATTATTCCACAGAATAACAACGTTAGTAATGTTTCTTTTTCTGGAGCTTTCAACAGCACCTCCTGCTCTTGGTAATGGACCATGAATTGCAGACAAAAGCTCGGGAAAAACTGGCATGGTTCTTGCAATTTTTGGTTTCTATCCACATGGTTGAATGCTCTTATTGTAAGTTGCTTTGGATAAAAGCATCAGCTAAATGAGTGTAATTTAATGTAATAGAAAAATTTGTAAGTGGGTGTTGAGTTGAGTTTGTCACACTACTATTTCCAATGAACTTTCATGTTCAGTATTGATCTTTTATTTGCTATTAGCTATCCTGATATGATGAGCAAGAAAAATATTACCACACTACTCAGCAGAAAGAGTGGCCTTCACTAAACGTGCTCTCTTGTGCTGTATTTACAGTAAAATAGACATAAAAACTAAACCTTGTAACTTACCTCCAAGCTTTGTAACATCTCTCCATAATTATAGCTACTGTACCTCTCAGCACAAAAACTATTTTGGTTAGTTTCCAAACAACTCTCTTGCTGAAGAACTCTGTAAAGCAGGGCTGCAGGATTTCAAAAATACTGAGGTCCAGCTCCAAGCAACCTACATATTTTTGAAGGAATAGTTTGATATTTTGGGACATACGCTTAGTTTGCCAAGAGTTAGATGAGAAGACTGATACCACTCTTATATCTGTCTGTTAAATGTGGTGCTATAGCCAGCAGCAGATTAGCTTAGCTTAGCATAAAGACTGAAAACTGGGGGAGTCAGCTGCCTGGCAGTATATGGCAAAATGTTTGCTTTTTCAATGTCTACTTAATTCAGCTCTTCTATTGTAGTTTTCTCTTTCATTCTCATTCATTTAAACAGCTGTACACACTGCTGTACATGATCTGTAAGCTGGTAAGGTCTAACAGCTCTGTCCACTCCACTTGGAATTTAATTCTAGTGAGGAAATTTGTTAAATGGTTGTATGTAATCAGTGTATTTCTGTGTATGTGTAACAAAAGTGAAAAGTGAGCTGTACTTTGAGTCCTCAAATTCGCAGAAAAAACAAAACAATATCTGTGTGCTAAATGACCTCTTTATGTAACAGAAAGGATCAATAAAAATGTAGGCAGGAAGCAGTCTGAGGAAGAGTCTGTGTCTGTGTCTGAACAGACCTGTGAAGGTCTTATCCTCAGCTACCGTGTATTTATTCCCTGCCTGAGATAATATCAGCCATGCTGTAATTCTGTCTGCCTTCTCTAATTCTCACTTTCCACATTTTGGAAGGTATCCAAAGCAGAAATAATGCTTTATTATCCAGCAAAGCAGATGTGAAGGCAGTTTCTGGAAAATCCACTGCAGAAATTGATTTGACACCTGCACAGCATCAGCAATTAATATCAATTTATTAGCTACAATTACCATAATTTTGCTGCAAACTTGATCCGTTTAGAAAAAAAATAGATGTATTCAGCAGAGTATTCTTAGCTGCATGTCGCCAGGGTCAATACGTTTTGATTCAAACATGGTACTGACATAGAAATGTATTTTATACCGCTTGTCCATGATATTCGCAGAGGTGAACCCTTAATGTCAAATAAAACTGATGCTGGTCAAGTCTTTAGGGAGGGCCGCTGTTAGCATGGGTGGGCAATTTCTTAATGGACTGTAGAAAGACCAGATTAGTTCATTGACATGCCTTACTCGCTCTCTTAAATTCTATTATCCTCTCTCTTGAATTTAATTATCACCTGCTTGTCAGGACAGATGTGTTGCTGTTGTAGATGGAGAAGGTAAAGTCTAATTAGCTGTACTGTATGTGTGTGTGTGTGTGTGTGTGTGTGTGTGTGAGAGTGAGTTTGGGTGAGGCGGGTCTAAGACTTATTAACAGATGGAACAAATTGGAACAAATTGGAACAAAATGCACTCTTTTTCAGCCACAATTTGCTGACTGATATCTAGATGAACATGAGAGATGACTGCATTGAGCTCTACAGTTAAATATTTCAATTAGTCTGGGTTCAGGCAATATTTGCTTAAGACGTGGGCCATCAAGATTTCCTGCATAATTAATTCTGTGTAATGTAGGCTATTTTTTATGGAGGTGACATTTGCATTTTGTCATTTTCTGCCATGGAGTGCCATAAAGATTGACATTTGAGCAGCTGTGATGCTTTGGGCAGTGATGGAATGGAGCCATTTGTCTCTGACTGCAGTTATCAGCCTCAGTCTCTATCTAATCGCATACATCCTCTATGAACTTGTATAAATTATATACATTTTGTATAAACTTGTATACATTTTTGCATTTATTTCTCATCATATTCAAATACCTGCTGACTGAACGTTACTATTGTGTCAAGGGAGCAGGGGTGGTGAATGGATTTAATGACCTTCCTTAAGTCTTTGGGGACAGTCAGGTATATAAGCATAAAGTGTATAATTTTGGTATTATTCTAAAGGAAACCCAACAGTCTACAGTAAATCAGGTTTACCACCACCTCTGTGTATTTTTACCATAAAGAGTCAACCAACTTCTAAATCTTTTTTAGCTCACACTACAGATCACTAAGCTTGACGTTAATGCAGACTGCCTTTGGTTTCTATTCATTTTAGTGTATAAAAATCAATTTGCAAAAGCTCTGGGTAATCCATCACATCTGCTTTTTTTTTTTAGTGTGAAAAAGAAATCTCAAATCATAGTTGCACAGTGGTGCAATACAGACTTTTCTAATTAATCTGCACTCAACTTGGCATAAATCTGACAAGAGTGAAAGCTCCCTTAAAAGACTAGTTTCTATTTAAAAACAATACATTTTTATTATATATATATATATATATATATATATATATATATATACATATTTGCCTTAAGGTAGTCAACACAACAAATATACCAATAACCAAAAACATTGTTTCAGAGTTGTGATGTATTTTTATCTCACCTCACTAACAGGCTGGTGGCAGAAAGGTTGATATGAGGACATAAAACAGAGAGAAAAAAATGTTGTTGGCAGGAAATGACTTGCCACAACTGTCTGCCCTGCACCAGTGATTTATGTCTCAGGATATCACTGAGCCACACGATGAATCTTCATTTGATGGAGGGCTTCATGACTCTCCAGTGTTTTACGTTGATACCCAAACATACTGTAGGCTGGGAGAGTGCTGGTCTGTGGCAGATATCAGGAAAAAAACATATCCTTGAATTACTTCATTGCTTCTTTTTTTTTTAATGCACTGTGTTATGGTATTAACAATTGAACACTATGTTTAAGGGATGTTAAAGATTACATAATGTTGTTTTACAAGCAAAATCCTAAATTTATCCATGTATGTCTGTCCAAAAACACAACAACAAAAGCTACATTAAATCCAAGCTGCTCATTTAGATTAGATTGCCCATGTCCTCACAGCTTTCACTGTTTGTTTTTCTCTGCATCAGGATACACAGTGGTATATGCGCACATCACTGATAGCAGCACAAAGTTGGCAAGCATTGGTGAAAAAACATCCAATATTGCATTGTAACTGCATGAAAAACTCTCTACTCTCTACAAAAGGAGTGTCGAGGGACCAAGGTCAGTATCTGAAGGCACCTCAATACCAAACAACATTTCCACCATAAAATCAAGTAGTTTTGAAAAATGATAGTTGTTCGAATTGTAGTTCTAAATTAACATCGTATCTACTTTTGTTGCTGTCAGTGTGATTGTATCGGAATGTAGATGCAGGTGGAGATTGATCTGACAAGTCATTACAGTATGGCCTCAACATGTTGATGATTGTATAATAAAATAAATGGAAAATCAATGGTTTCCTGGAAGGTACAAAAACAACTTCAATGTTTAAAACACCAAGATACACCTTGGAAAATGGTCATATATAATAGTAATGTAAAACAGGTATGATCCTTTTAGTGAGATGTATAATAGAGCAGTGAAGTGTAAAATCTGCAAAACGCTTTTATACACACACTGCTCATCACCTCTATCTCTCTTAGTCTTTGTTGGTGTTTCTTTTTTATCTCTGTCATGTAATTTGTGCAGAGAAGGATTGCAACAGTAATAGCTGAGTTTGTTTTTTTCTTTTTTCTTTTTTTAAATAAAAGTGGAGAGCACACAGTGCCATGGTGTGCTGTGCTTGTTCAAATTACAGAGAGGGTTTCAAAGAGGGGGTTGGATCTACTGATGTAAAATTCACAAACATTCAGCCTGTGGCTTCAATGCATTTTTGTCTATTAAGGCTGCTGCTGGTGGAGAGATTGGCAGCACTGCCTCTTTGTGGATTGGACTCCCTGTGTGATTGAGTGCTGATGTAAGATGGCAAGTCAGGAATGAAGCCTTTCCCCTTTGAAATATCTGCTTTGGAATCAGGTTGTTGAAAAGCTTTCAGTAACATTACCTTCAGAAATATAGGCAGGGGCATCACCAGGAGCTGTTTTCTTCAAGGCAGAATATGTAAGTAGAAGAGAAGGGGAATCTTAATTGTATTGTAAAATGGACTGTGTCAATATAAGGGCCATTGAACACTATGAGGAGGAAGCACAAAACACTGTGTTCAAAGTCATTTTTTTGGACTGAATGCAGAGCAAAACAAAGTGTCACTGTCATCGTCAGTGCACAAATGAGAAAAAGGAGTTTTGTGTTTTGTGAGACCATGGTTGCCCAGTGCAGTCCAGGAGAATATCACTGTTTGTTGTGTGGATGGGGCTATGCCTTTGAAGCTCTGTTTCTTCCCTTCTATTGTTAAAAGGTTGCAGCATTTATGCCCTTCATCACAGCATTTCAGCATTTAAAATGGAATTGAACAATAGTGGATCTCTAGCAGAATAGCAGAAATAGTGGAACTGGACTCGATGTAAAAGAGGTAGATTTGTCAAATTGAAGAATTTTTGAATGTTTTGAAATATCTCCTCTGCAGTGGTGCAGTGACACTGTTTTTGTGTGTGTAAGTAGGAAGAATAATGTCTAAATGCAGCTCAGTACGTATACTTTATACTGAGTCTCTGCATCACCAGAAGAGATGTGAAGTGTGAAGCAACCAAAAGACTCATCAAGCTGAAAAGTGCTGTCTATGCAGATTTAAAGGAAAACTTGTTTGAAGTATCAGTCCAATGTCCTTTTAAAATGAGCTCTTATTGGATTTTGCAGCACATGATTTACATCCAATGCCAACATTCAGCGCCAGCGCAGGAAATAGTGTGCCCTTTATTAGCGAGGCTAAAAGTAAGGGGTGTTTGTCTCCCATCTCAGACCAACGATTAATGTTGGGTTTAACAAGCATAACCATGACCTTTTCCACCCTTTCCCTTACTGCAGTTGCAAACATCCACATTGTGTTTGGCGGCTGGGTTCATTTCAAACTGCGGTGCTTCTTTAAACTTTTCTTTACGTTTCATGATATTCAACTACTCAAGTGTTGCCAAGAAGCTTAGCAATGTGCCAGAAAAATGCAGGGGTGAAGAAGACCGCCAGCTAAGTCGCAAACATAAATGTAAACTATCTAACTTAAATATTAAACAAATCAGCTTTGCAAATGTTTTATGAGGAAGGGAATACATTAAACATGTTTGTTAGGCCTCAAGCAAACACACAGTGAGTTTTGGTGAGTAACACTGAATGTAATATTTGTTTGTTCAGAAGAAAACTCCACCGGGTACCTTTTTAATTTGGACAGATGCCAGTTAGACTAGCTGCACTGAATAAGCAAACAAATGGAAAATGTAAAGACAGAAAGATACCCAACAACACAAGAGTTTACAGGTAGATGGAGACAGATTGTCACATGTAATGGCCAACAGATGAAAGAAGGCTGAGCACAAGACAGTGACCCCAGAACTTGTATATTTATATACTTTATATTCATTTAGTTCACTTCAAACCCACTGAACGTTATGATACTATCATCGCACAGGTTTATTTGCAACCTATGGTTTTTGTTGCTATTTTATTCCTTTTATGCTGCTGATGTTATGGTTATTGTATTATATTTCCCTTCTTTGCTTTTTCCATTCCCTGCTTTCTTTCTTTCTTCTGATTTTATTGATCCTTTCTTTTAATTGTCTTTGGATTTCTCTTCCTCTTTTTCAAAGTTCTCCTCTCCTCTTCCTTCCCTTCACACTGTCCCTGCTGCTTCTAATTTCACAGATGATTGAATAATAAGTTGCTGCTCTCAGCAATTATGTGTTTTCTCCAAAAGATGACCTTTTCAAGTTATCACCATTACTCTGGCAGGATGCCTTTTTCAACTTTGCTCAATAAACAAACTCAATTTCAGCTTCTGTTTACAAGCCCCAGTTTACCCCTGGAAATGAGTTAGCGTGAATCCAGATTGGAACAAATCAAACACACTGTTGGTATAATCACAGTCTCACAGACACTGCTGTCAGACCCTGAAGTTATCAGGTGTTCCTGGTGCATTAAGCTATCAAACATCACTGTTTACAGTATCTGCGTCAGTAAAATACAGTCTATAGAGAGGCCATCAGGGGAACAATCCCTACTGGTGTGGTTTTGTTTTTCCCAGCATCTCTTGGAGGGGAATCTTCTGCAGGACAAAATAATTCTTTTTTTTCTTCTCGTTTTTAATTATTTAGCTACATTTCTTTTGACATGCTGTGCCTCTGCTTGTTACAGTAAATCCATGAATGATTAATGGCAATAAATTAATTATAGTGCTCTATTTTTAGTCTTTCAGTTAGTCATCCTACTCAGATCACTGAACTGTTACCTCAGTTTCTTTACATCTTTAGCGCTTTAGCGGGTATGAATTTGATGTAATTATATACGGTAGTTGCCATGGTGACTGAAACACACAATAGCCCTTTTCATGTGTTAAAATGGAAAAGAGCATTTGAGCAATCTTTCCACATGTGTCAGCGCTGTAAGAAATGACCGCAGCAGCTTAGAGGTCCTTCTCCTTTCTTGGAAGCTTTGTCCGAGGAAACAGAAAAGTGAGGTTGTCAGGACGGGTGTTAATTCAGTGTCTGCATGCCAGTATTAGAAAGCGGCGCTAACATCCCCTGTGGATGAAAGTAATTGCATTTCATGGGCTGAAAACACAGAAGAGCTTCCATCCAAATGCAAACACACAGCCATAAATCCTCTAACAGCTACAAGGTCCACACTCAAGGGGGAAATCAATTACCATGCTTACAATCCACACAGAAAATGCTGAAGTTGTCCTTGTGGTGAGAGTACTCTGTATACACATACTACACATCTCTGTATACACATACTACACAGTAGTACACATACACATACTACACAGTAGTATGTGTATACAGTGGCTAAACTCTGAAAGAATATAATTTAAATGGAAATGTTTTGCTTCTCTTTCTCTGGACTTGATTGAACCGTTATGAGAAGAACAAAATCAATGTTTGTATCTCTGCAAGTAACAAAAAAAGCAACCAAAGGATTTTTTTTTTCTATATAAACAACGTTCAACACTGCACCAAGCACAGCAGAGTGATCTGAGTGGACGTCACTGTTCCTGGGCTGCAGAGTTCACGAAGTTCAGAGTGAAACTTGTGAAAAGTGAAAAGTGTTCTGCACCAGCGTGGCGCGAAGCCCACAGCTGTTCAATTAGCAGGTGGCACCGCGATCTCAGTTGTAAATTGCTGACTCGCATATCTCTTGGTGAAAACCCTTCATGGCTGCACTCACAGCACTGTTACTGAAAAAAGCACAGTACTATTAAGCGCTTGTTAAGGATTGTCTACTTTTCAGTAACAACCTTTAATATGTGTAATCATATCTAGATTCAGATTGCTATATCAAAAAACATTTTTGCAGTAAAATCCTTTTGATGTATCTAGTTTTGTTGTTGATATGATTGATATTCGGTGTTGAAGTCATCTTTCCACAGTCGGACCAGTGAGCTGTGACTGTTACTGCTGAGTGTTGATATTCAGTCTGGGCATTAATGGGTGTGATATTTGAAATACTACTCATTCAGTGTACTCACTTTCTAGATATACATCTTTATGTGCCGTTTTCAGCTTCCCAACCAAGACCTAGCAACTTGTAGACCAAACGTCAGAGGTACCCTGCTGAGTTTTTGACCACTAGTAGCACAATGGAGCAGTTTGTTTTACGAGTGGGTCCCCATTTTGTTTGTATTGTGCACATGCTGGTGGATCCATACATATATACAGTATATATACACATGACACTCCTGTCGCCAGTTATATGCTATTGTGCTTGTCAACAGTTGGTGGCGGTAATGAGCAAAGAAGTGGAGCAATGCTGCTGCAAGAGCAGAGAAAAAGAAGGCCGCAAGCTAGCAAACATGGATGTAAACAATACGCAATTTAAAATAAATCCAATCCCAAAAAAAATATTTTGCAAATATTTTTATGAGGAACAAAATACATTCCTCAGTGATACACACAATGGGTTTTGGTGAGGGACAGTAAATGTAAACATTACTTTGTTAACAAAAAAATCTCCACGGGGATACCTTTAATAACTATTATGGATCATGTTAGCTTACCTTTGGTATTAGCCTCACAGAGAAACAGTTGGACTGTTGGCACACATTATCCTCAGTTATGGGATATATTCAGGATTAGAGGCAGAATTGAAGTCTTTTTAAATATGAAATTCTCTCTTTGCAATGGACAGTGCTTCCTTGCTGAGCCATGGTGGAGGGATACTTCCTGGCAGTCACATGCAAGCTTTTCATGCAAAAGACCTACATGCAACTGCCAGGACAAGGATACCCACTTGATTAGGATAATTGAGACTGCTAAAGCCTCATATTAGCTTTGGGTGAACTTTAGAATGCATTTCCACAGGGAATGAGAACTGTGGATATGGGCATCCATTTCTGACTGTACTCGAACTACAGTAGAAAGCATCACTTCACGGCCAGTATGGAGAGGAATATTAATTACAGCAACCAACTCTTTCAACATATACATGACATGTAGATATTGTTTTAAGATGGACCTTAACATCCTGTACCTGTACCACCGCGTTCTTAAAAAAAAAGTAATACTTGCCAATTAATTATGTTTACCTCTGTTTTGCTAATAACATAAATAGCTACATTAGTGTCTGATGCAGTGCCTGACCTGTGTGTGTTAAATGGTGAGTTAACAGCAGACCCCAAATGCAGGACACTGACTCAGGATGAAAGTTTAACAGGTTTATTGAAAACCACAGGACAGGATTGTGGGGGCTGATGGCGTGGTGGGGGCTGGTGGAGGTGGCTTGGTTATCCAGAGGCTCGAGAAGCGGGAATGGTGGAGTGGAATCAGCAGACAAGCTGGCTGGAGGATGGCGGTCGCGGAGAGCTGGTTGGCTGGCACAACAACTCTGGAGCGTGAGACAAAGAGCAGTTAGTACTAGAACAAACACGAGGAAAGATCAAGAGACTAGTTTGGCCTGAGAGCATGTACCACACTAGGCGACGGAACAATCTGGCGAAGACTGGAAGGAGAGCCGGGGTTGAAATACTGCAGAGCTTGATGAGGTGATTGGGTCCAGGTGTGCCAGCCAGCGAAGCTCAGGAGCAAGGAGGAAAGGCCACACAGACAACACAGAGAGACAAACTCACAGGAGACAAGAGGGTAGGGAAAACATAGAAACATGAGGAAAACACTAGGGTTATGGCAGATCCATAACAATGTGAGTGGAGTACCAGTGAAAATGAATCATCTTTCACAAATATGTTGAGGCGGTTGAGCCTTCTAACATCTTAAGGACAGAGCAGAACTCTGCTTCTGGGTAGATGCATTTATTAACGGCAGTGCCTGCGCTCAAGAGACGCTTATTACAATAATGAGCCAAACAGAGATACTGATTTACATCAGGTAGCGGCAAAGGAAACAGTGAAGCCTTTGAAAACAGTAATGCAGCTATTTAAGACAAACAAGCCGGGCTGAGCCGGTGAAGACGGCAGGAATTTCTCTGCTCTAAGATGAAAGAGAACAAAGCACCAAACAGGAAACTTTGTTTTGATAAATGAGAGAATTAAACTCCAGTAATCTGTGAAATAACTTACCCCGGGTCATTAATAAAACATGTGAATTAGTCAGAAGAAAAGAAATGTCACATTAAAAAATGACCATATATGCTGTGAAACTAAGAAATACGGATAAACGCTTATTACATTATTGTTCATTGCTTCTTGAGCTGCTTCAGAAAGGAGTGGTTCTTTTTTTAACTGGTTTCTTTTTGTTCTGTTACAGCATATTGGAATATTTAATAATAATGTAATTATTTAACACAAATCCTAATTAATTATTAATTTCTAATTATTATTATGTTAAAGGTCCTGTATGTAAAAATTTACATGTATTAATCATTTTTTTTATTGCATGAAGGGATTATAACGTAACTTAAAAAGTGCCCCGACTTTCTTGGTTGCCTGTAACAGCCTGTGGACTGATTTCTATGGAAAGGACTCGGGACATGTTTTCCGGGAAAATCCAACAGATGTGACATTATGTACGCTCCCACAACACGTTCTCACTCCCAACTCGTCACATATGGACGCTTGTTCAGGACCAATTGGTTTTCACTTTTCAACACACTGGTCATGGCATCATTTTTCAACGTGCAGGGTAGTCCGATAGACTTCTATGGAAGTACAGCGCAGTGTGCAACACTAGCTAATGTTAGCTCTGTGTTACACAATATGTAGATATCTGTGTGTATAAACAATAACATCGCTGCCATATTTATGCCTAATTTAGATTATGTTATTTTGAGTGTTGATGAAACAATCACAGTGTTAGCATAGCATAGCGGTGGTCGATCTGAACTCCATTCAGGAAACAAGCATTTTAAAAGTTGTTTGCTTGTCGTCTTGCGGACAGACCTGACAAAGCACGACTTCACACTTTTTACAAATCTGCATCTTGCTGTAGTTATTTCGGCATCCTTTTGATCCATTTATTGAAATTAAATCACAGCAAAATCTGTTTAGTCCTAATGTCAACAAATGACTGGCGCTCATCACAACACAGACTCCAACACAAACAAAAACAAAAGTTTTATCTAGTGAAGCTCGTCTGGCAAAATGGGAATGTGACCGACGTCGGGGAAAACTTAGGTCAACATATCATGCTGAAACATTAGCGCATCGATTCAGCAAAATGAGAGCTATGATGGAAACTACAAGTATAAGTCAATAATGAAGTGTCGAAACATATCTTATTTATAATATCATCCAGCAAATTTGGCTATGCTGACGTTGAGACTCTCGGTGAAAGCTAGACAAACGGCAATTGATAAAGCTGGCTAGCAGGCTATCAACATGATTCCTGTCAATCACGTTCAGTCTCGTGTGTGTCACGTCACTGTTTTGGCCGATGCTTGCGTATCGCCGTTGACTTAACGGCCACTGAATCAGAATCAGAAGATTTACTGCCTGGTTGGTTTTTCACATACAAGGAATTTATCTTGGTATGTTTGTGCATAACAAATAAAGATGGTCAGTAGAAAATAATAAGAAAGGAAAATGTGAAAGCAAGTATGGCAAGTCAGAAGCATAAATTAAATATAAAATAGACAATAAAATATTATAAAATAAAGATATAGATATACAATATAGCTGTTATTTAAATGAAAGGACTTTACATATTTATGCAGGAATGTGCAAACTATTTGCCAAGAATGTGCAAAAGTTCACAGTAGTTTAAGTCAGTTGAAAAATAAGGAACATTTGCAAACAAAACATGTGCAAAGATAAAGTCCAAAAGATGTGCGTTAATGTAATGCATTGAGTCAGGTGAGTAGACATTAATGTAACGTGTAGTGGCCGTGGTGGGTATAGAGTCAGTGTCAGTGGGGTCTTGGGCCTTGTTGATGAGGCCAGCTGCAGTCGGGAAGAAACTGTTTTTATGGCGTGAGGTTTTGGTCCCAATGGACAGCAGCCTCCTGCCCGAGGGGAGTGTCTGAAATAGTTTGTGTCTAGGGTGGGAGGGGTCGGCCACAATCTTTCCTGCAAGCTTAAGGATCCTGCAGGCGTGCAGGTCCTGGAGGTATGGATGATTGCAGCCAATCACCTTCTCAGCAGAGCGAATGATACGCTGCAGCCTCCCCTTGTCCTTGGCAGTGGCAGCAGCGTACCAGATGGTGATGGAGGAGGTGAGGATGGACTCGATGATGGCGGTGTAGAAGTGCACCATCATTGTCTTAGGCATGCTGAAGTTCTTTAGCTGCCACAGGAAGTACATCCTCTGCCAGGCTTTTTTGGTGAGGGAGCTGCTGTTCAGCTTCCACTTGCGGTCCTGGGATATGATGGTCCCCAGGAAGTGGAAAGACTCTGCAGTGTCAACTGGGGATGACTGGTGTCATTGTTAACAATCATTTTCTGAATGTTACGTACAGAGCCTTTAACTTTGTGAATGCAGAATATACAGTATGGATACAAAACCAGCTATCTCCCACACACAACAGTGGTGTTGAATACATGGCCTTCTGTGTAAAGTCATGTTCTTATGCTCCAGACTATGTGACTAAAGCCAAGAGGAACAGTCATTTTAACTGAGATTATGACCGTAATTTTTGTCTCAGACCTAAGTAAGGATAAATATAGAAATCATATGGGAAACCATTTGGTGTGAAACTTTGATTATATGTGTCTGACTTTGAAAACATTTCAAACTGAGCACAGTCAGGAAAAACAGGCAGCTTTCAGGCAGAGTTCAATGACTGTTACCACAAGCAGCCTACTGCTAACACAAGGCTAACCTTGCTCTTCCTTTGCCGGGGGATAGGCTCTTATAGATAAGAGAGATAATTGTTCAAGGCTAAGGAGGGGGGTTGCAACAACTGTTAATTAATTTACCATTTTTAGCAATACTTAACACCTGCAATGGTTTATAGAGATTTAAACCCAAGCCCACGTCTTAACCAAGTGACAGAATTTAAATTTCTCCAGTGTGCCTGTTTGTGTCTTCATGATCATTTTGGTTGAGGTAATTTTTCACATTATGTTTTATAATATAAAAACTTAGGCATTAGTTTTAGTGTTAGTTCAGGTAGGTGCTGCACCTGACAGAAATCAGAGATTATGGGTTGCTATTTTTGGTGTGCACGGTAATGTACCAAGGGCATGCTGGTGCACTTTTGGTATTTTTGTTGCCTTAGGGTTAGGATACAGGGTGGGATAAGTAAGAATCCATTATCATACATTATACAGTAAGTGGGTGTTCAGCTGGTTACACTCATGGGCAGTCACACCTGCTCCTTTCAACCCCCCCGACATGACACGTACTGACAATTTGGCGATGGAGTAGAGAGTCTTTTCTTAATAGAAAACTAAGAGAATATTCTGGGATGTGCAGAAGTTGAATTCAGATCTCTGGACAATCCAGTGGTCAAAAAAATAAACTTTGTGATCCACAGATGAGTTGAAGATGGAGAATAGATGGAAATGTACATTACCAACCAAATCATTAGGATGACTTTAATGTATAATGGAACCAAGTCTACTATTGATTCTGAAAAAAATATATCATTTGACAACAGATGTAGCTCATTATGTTTGTTAATGTTATAGTTGTGTTGGTTTTTCAGCATAATGTCTGATTCATTTCTGCCACTTATTCTGCAGGGTTTTGTATACCGTAAGAGTGAAATGCACTTAGCTTCAAACATTCTGTTTGTAACAAGCTGAAACTCTGTCGCCTCACACGGGCAAAGACCCTGTCACTCTTCTATTTCAGTGACAAACGGGGACATGCACCAACACACCATCTGTGCTGCATTAAAGCGCTGTAGAGGCTGTCATGATTGACAAAACTGGTAACAGCGACACCCATTCCAAACTCCTGTCTGGCTCTGGGTCGCTGGAGATGAAGAGTGATGGCCTGTCACTCGGGCTCTCAGCGTATGACTGGGGGACGGCTTTAGACGGGAGGAAACAAGCTCATCTCTGGTGTGGATGAGGATGACAACATGCCACATGCTTGATAATAGCCCCCTCAGTTTAGGGAATAAGCAGAGGGATGTTTATAATGAGATTGTGCTGCAGGGCCTCTGATGGTCCCACGCTCCAGGAGTCTGAACACACCATTTAGTTTGCATGCTTGCACTATAATATACAGGCCTGAATCCCTTTGAAGCTATTTATTTATCTGCACAGAGAGGAATTACAGGGAAAATGGGAGAAAGTATCAGGGGATAACATCAATCGAGGTGTGCAGGTAAATAAAGACATATGGTTGCAAGTACTGAATGTCCAATGCAGAATCCCAGCTTGGCATTTAACTATCATCATGCTGAGAAAATGGTTTTTAAAACATCTATAGAGTTTACTGAGAGAGAAGAGTGTGTAGAACTAAGGGAGTAATTGTAACAGGAGCAATGGGAATTACCAAATATTTTAAACATTTAAAACATAATGGATAGAGCATGACATATACATCATAAGTTTCATTTTACATCACAGTTTTTCCTTCCAGATTACCAGAAATATTCAGTGTCTGTTAGATGCCACAAAACAGGACTCTTATCATTCTTACTGGTTATGATTACATTGCACTCATTAACTTAACTGATGACACCTTGAGACATGTTGCAAACAAGTTCCAGTTAAAATAAACAATCTAAAACACTTATTTGGTGCTAAAAATGAAAGTAAACATTTCTTATGCAAAATGTCCATTGTAAAAGCGTTTTTTAGTGCAAATGCTGATTATAACGGACATTTCATGAAAGTAGAATTAATACATTTATTTATTACTGTATTTATTACTCTATAGCTGGATTTCTGCTACATCAGGGATCTGGTGTTGTTAGTGATTATATGTTGTTAAAATTAAGAGACTGTCCTCCAAATGCTTCAAAACAACATACTGTATGTTCACCTTCAGGTGACAAAGTTAGTAACAAGACATTAGACTTTGACAGGGGAGACTGCTATTTGCCATAAAAATTCCCTGACCAATATTCCCTAGTTATTTTGACCAGAAACCATGCTTTTCCCTAACCTTAACCCAGTCGTTTTTGTGCCTAAAGCTAACCAAACCTTATTCAAATCAGAAAACAGTTCCACTTTTCCAACAGTCATCTGTAGCGGTTTTGGAGGGAACTGAAAACAATGTTATAGTAGTTAGTTATTAATAGTGTTGTTATATGTAGTACAAAAGACGAATTTTGTCATTTTATTTGGAGGACTTGTTGGAATTGAAAGGAATGATTTGCTCAAACAATAAAAATAAACCAGTTTTATGTCTTCAGGCTTTAATATAACATTATATAGTGTAACATTAACAGAAAAAACAATGCAGTGATTTGCTTCTGTTCAAACACTGGAGGCCTATTCATGTTCTATTTACAGCATCAAGAGTAAGAACTCATTTCACAGTTTGCAGCAGGTTTCCACTGCTTCAAACCTTGTTGTGAGAAATGCCATATGCACATCTGTCTGCATATGAATAATGGGAAAACATGTAATTACATCACCGAGGCGCCTTGGGATACACCCTGCTCTTGTGTTTAAATTAATTCCTCAGATGCCCTCTGCTTGACATTTCTGTGAGGAGGCTGGAACCCCATCAAGCTATCGCTGTTGAACCACCCCCCCCATGGGGCAGAACAAGCCCAAAGCAGAATTTTTTTCCACCAGCTCATACCTGCTTTTTCCCGTACCATACCTGTATCAGCGCACTCCCCCCAAGGTGTCCTTCTCCCTGTTTACTGACAGATCGGAGGCCTCAGATGATTAATCACGGCTGAGACACACAAGTTCACTAGTTAAAACAACAGCAGCTCCCAGCTCCTTCACCTCTACCAAGGTTAATTAGCATCAGTGCCTCACTTTTAATTACATTACCAGTTTCCAAGGAGCCGATAAGAATAATCATAAAGATCTCTGACAGAGCCAATTGCTTTTTACTAATTTACAAGTCAGTATTGGCTTAAGAAAACACTTAATTATTAAGCAGGCGACTGCTGGTTTAAATACGGTATAATTCAACTTTCAGTCAGAAATTGCAGTTTCCTTTACAATACGCCGATTTAGGCTTTTTAACCATGCTATCGGCATGACTCTAGAGATGCAGCTATTGGATGGATTGCTTTGAAATGTTGTACAGACATTCATAGTCCCCAGTGGATTAATCCTAATATCTTTGGTAGTTCTCCGACTTTTCCTCCATCACCACTAACAGGTTGTGGTTCAGAGTGAAATGTCTCAACAACTGTTGGATGGATCACTATACGATTTGATGCAGACGTTGATGGTCTTGCTGAACTTTGGTGATCCTTTGGTCGCCTTCTTTCTTTTTTTTTTCCAATTTCAATCTTAACAGTTTGGTTTTCTTTACAATGAGCATAGCAGCTTCACAGAGGTGCTGGCGTAGCTCTAGACTCTTTCTGGCTGTAACAATAAGCCTTGATGGGAAAGACACATTTCAACCACCAAGCAATTCCTTGCATGCCCACTTCACCTACTCTGAGGAGCAGTGGAGGAAAAAGGGAAACCATATCCAAACTAAAAAAACTCATTTTCATTTACTTTGATAACTCAGTAAGTCTACTATTGACATTCATCATACTGAACTTAATTGTCTGGAAACTGTAATTATGACTGGATATAGTTAATTGCCCATTAATTAGAGTATCATTGCTACCACCAACCCTCTCTCCCTACGTTCACATGACCCCTGAGGGTCGTTAGACTTGAATAAATTAGAAAATAACTTCACTCTGATCCGAAACAGCCAGCCGACTCCTGCCACCTAGTTCAGGAATCTCAGTTAAATGTGACTCCTGGCAGCTGCCTGCTCTAAAAATAAGCCTTGCTTGTTCCCGCACTGTGAATATGAGATTGTCATATCACTACCTCTTCCCATAACAATTAATCAAGTGTAGCTGAGCTATCCTCAAATGATGTTAGCCTTTCCCCAGGAATCAGAATGGCTGACGCTATTGTGAGGAAATTGCCTTTTGAGAAATGGCTGTATCCCCCGCTACAATATCCGAGTTTGTCCTGAGAGAACTCGAGAATCGTTTTCCTTCTGCAACAGGATTGTGCCTACAGATTCTGGTAGCATTTTTAATACAGGAGACCTGGTCATCCAGAATGGTGTTATTTCAGGCTGAGGGATACATGTGTGCTGGCGGCTTGTTCCCAATCAGTAGAGAGGAAAAAGCACCAATGAATCGGTACTCAATACCACCGTGAACAAATTGAAATAGTGAACCCAAATGCTTGCTTTGATCCACAGACTCAATTTGGTCTAAATTGAAATGTCTCAGCAGTCATGTCCATAAAGCACTCAGCCATAGTTTACACAGGATTTTTTTTTTTTCCAAAAGGACTTGTGAGAAAATCACTCTGAGGTCATTGTGTGTAAGGGTTTGAAAATCTTACACACTTGCATCTCACAAAATGGATAGAATTGAAACTATGAAATGTCAATAGTTTACTGAAAGTCACTGTTGCTTTTAGGACAAGAATATAGCAACAATCAACAGAACATAAAGTGATGCCCTTTACGGGAAAGTTGTGGTCTGACAAGCATCAACATATAATCACTATCATTCAAGGCTTTTCTGAATCCCGTCTATGGATATTTTTAACACCTAAACAGCAGCTATTCTGACAAACATCAAACCACTCAGTGTTACCATAGCGGGCGTCGTAACGTCTGTGTTTTTATCCATGCTAGAGTGCTGCTACCTGACCCAAACCTGATAATGTATCTGCGACTGTGGTTTTCAATTTGGTGGTCAGTTCATTTTGCTGTGTTATTTTGATGTGTTTGTCCATTTCTTTTAATTAACTGCTGGTCTGAGATCCCCTGGTCCCCCCCGATAGGAATGACAGCATCAGTTGTTTAAACAAGTTTAAAGTATTCTTTGAAACACTCTAAAACACCCTTGAAAAAAGCTTGGTTTATACTCAAACAGGAGTACATAATGTATTTGTCAGGGACTATTTTCAGCTGCAGATTTATTGCGGTATAGTTAGTATGTATGGCAGCAGGCACATGTCACCCAGTGCAATGTGTGGCTCACTGATGTGTTTTTAATAGTTTTTGAAAGGTTTATAGTAGAGAGGAATATATATATCAAGCTTTGACCACACAAACAATTCTTGTTAGTAATTACCATTAATTGGTGTTAATTTTCTTCATGGGATTCAACAAAAAATATAGAATATCGCCACCCTAATCCTTTAAATAACAGTTCATCTGTTGCCGTAGAAAGGAATCGTTTGACGTCTGTGGATGGGAGTTAGATGAACCATACCGCTCTCATGTCTTTACATTAAATATGAAGCTACCAGTGATGCCAGATCTCACGAGAGAAACAAGCAACCAGATCTGTGGAAAGAAGCCTAAAAGAAGCGACTTGGCTCTCCAAAAAACAAAAACAAAAAAGCCCAGAACAGGCGACTTTAACTACTGCAATGCAAGAGACAGGTCACTTGATCAATATACGGTACAGTAGGCCTATGTATGAATTTATTTTGCATTTCATGAAAAACCATTTAAAAAACACTGTAACTTGTAATTTTCCATTTTTCTTTTAAACTCTAAAGAAGTTGAACAAAAGCAACTGGCCAACAAAAAATGATGAATGAATAAATTAGATAATAACAAATGAAGTTGCATATAATGAACTGCCTAAGTAATTATATCAGTGCAGGCAAAACAAAAATATCTTGTTGTAATCCACTCTCTTTCTCCCACTCTTTATTACTCTGAATTTTTTCCTGTATTTCGCCCACTTAGTCCCTGGTGTTGTTAGCGAAGCGACTGTCACCTCTGTGTGTGTGTTTGGGGGAAGGGGAGGGGTGGAGGGAACGGGGTTGTATACAGATCCTGCAACAGGACGAACAACTATCATGCATTAAAGCAATTTATTAGACAGTGCAGAGAGACGGGAGACACATAGGGAGCAAGCCCAAATAAGCAACTGTACTTTAGAAACAAGCCCAATAAAACGCAACCCGCAACTACCAATATTTGTAAGCGACTTTACAGATAAACAAGCCCAGAGTTGCTGATTATAAGCAGACGTGGCAACTGTGGAAGCTACAGCCAGCGGTCAGTTAGCTTCGCTTAGCACAAAGACTGGGGCAAACAGCTAGCCGGGCTCTGTCCAACAAAATTTTCCTACCAGCACTCCCATCATCATGTCTCATTAGTTTAATCCATACAAAAACTATTTCTCTAGTGACTTCCTGGAGGTCTGTCATCACCAGTGGAGAATCCAAGAAGTCACTGCACCTGACAAAGAACATAAATGTGTAAAAATAATCTTTAGAGGAGGCTCAGTTTGGACATCTTTGGCAGGCTGTAGCTTTATATTTACCGTACAGACGTTGTTGTAAACGATGAAATGTTCGATGTTCGTGTCCTGTGGTCTGTCTACTGGCCTGAACCTTGTGAGCAAATTTTGGATGAAGAGACGAGCGCTCGGAGAACAAAGTGACACGAAGCAAAGTTCAGCTCACAAAGTTGTGAGTTAGTTTAATGAAGTAATGAATAGATTACCGAAGAGCAGATAAAGAAGGAGAGGAATGGCAATGGGGAGTTTGTCATACAATGTCAAGGTTTGTACCAAAAGATAGTGTGAGCTGGGGAGTGAAGCAAATGCTACAATCATGAATCATGGGAGCCAAGGTCAAGAGAGACTGGTGCTCGGAGTAGTAATAATAATAATAAGAATCGAATGCAGCACAGAGAGATAATTATTCCCAACAGACATGCAAGTGGTATCGACCTTCTAATCTCTCTGCAAGGGAGTGAATAAGTGTATTTCCCAAAATCCTGAACTATTCCTTTTTATGAAGACAGCTCCCATGAAGTTTTACGTGATTACTGTGCAACTGAGCCATCTTCATGACAACTGGGAAAACTCCATCCACTGACGAAGACCATGAGCTCCAGATTAAGCTATTAAGTGGGCTTCAAGTTAAGGTTTTTATGAAACCACATTTTTATTGAATGTGCACGGGGCATCAGTACGATCAGTATGACTTTTAAGGGTAATTTGTATTTCTGAATTTAATATGCAGATTTTCTCCTCTTTATCAGACCTCCTGCTGCCTAAAAACAGCCCCGAAAAAGATATGATTATACAGTAATGTGCAGGGCTAATGCGCACTGAGCATTTCCACACTCAAGAATATAACTGACAGCAAAAAGGAAAGGTCCAAATCAAAGAAAACATGACAGGCTGTCAGCAACCCAGATCGCTAAAGTAAACAGTGACACTGACGGTAATTGAGATGCATCAAGATGGCTCTGGAAATGATCTGTCAGAGATTGGATACGGAGGTATATGTATCACAAAGGGACACCGTGAGATCCACATTTCCTCCTGGTTTGGTTTGTGAATGCATGGAGGTGTCCTGGCAGTCAGCAATATTCCATCTAAATGAGTTTGCTCGCCTCTCTGGGAAGCCAAATCTATAAAGCAGCTACTTTGGCATTTAGAAAATCCATTTACCATGATTGAAACTATCCAGCTGAAACCATTACAGTCAGTCTTTTCATTCTCAAGAGCCAGTACATCTCACATATGATACACTGAAAAGAGCAGCAATCTCCATATCAATACAAAAAAATGACATCCTTACTATTATGCCAACAGAGTATTGAATCCATGATACAGGTACGCATGGGACTGCAAGAGTGACAGCAAGATTTTAAGCACATGCAATAGTGGATGTATTGCCACAGCAAGGCTTATTCAGCTGGGAACTGACTCTATAATCACATTTTTTTCTGTTTTGGCAAACATTACCTCCTGCACGAAGACATCACTTTATTATTGGTAGTGGTTTAGTAGCAGATTGTCTCCAGACCGCTTGCTTCCAGCCCCAGATTATCAGAAATTTGAAACTAAAGGTATGGCTCACTGTGTTTTTTGTTTTGTTTTGCAGAAAAAACACCAGTATGCTTTTACAGGCAGATCAGTTTAAACTGAGCTTTGTCTGGATTTGATGTTTCCGTGCATCGTAAAGTTGTAGTGTGTAGAACAAAACCACTTGTAGATGTTTGCTGGAGTGGTGTGTTTAATGGTATACTATAGTATGAGTGAGCTTACACACACACACAGAGTGTAAAATTACTTTTGGACTGCGTTGTTAGCCTGCTAGCTCCCACAGTTTATTCTAACAACCCCACCCACGCTATTCCCTGTATCCCCTGCTTTCAGCCACACCATATACATTTTATTGTAACATGAACAAGCTGCAATGGAGGATAAAATTATTTAAACAATCTAAAGTTGTAAAATCCTTCCTCGTAGTGTTTTATACCATTGTGCAGTGTTTTGGTGTTTTGCTGGATCGTACTCTATGTTATCTAACTCATTTAAATGGCCAAGTGGTTGTGATCAGTAGCATGCAAACTGAGTACTGTCAGCGGGGAGGCAGTTTTGATTTCAAACAATGGGGCTGACAGAGTGTTTACAATGACAAAGACAGACAAAGTGAAACTGATGAAACACAGTGAAGTTGCTCCCAGACACTACGAGTGTTGTTATAAAGGGTTTTTGATTAGCCTGAACAGGATGTAGTGATGGATAATATGCTTGTTTTCGAAGTCTTTTTGATGATGTCTCTTTGTGTCCGTTTGCAATTGAAATCTGAGGTTGTTTCCCTCACAGTCTAAGTTATTCTCATCTTCATCAATTAAAAGGAAAATGCAGTAAACAAGGTCCTCTGGCTGTAATGTAACCAACTAATAGTGATAAATAGAAAAATGATGATCTGCAGCATGTTTTTGTCACTTAAAGACAGCAATGATGAAACTAGACAGTATTTTACTTTGTTTTGTGTTATAATCCTATTCTCACAGGGGTTGTGGCATTCTTGAATTCCATACAGCTGTTAAGAGTGTGGCAAGGAAAGAGAGACAGTGTGTGTGTGTGTGTGCAAGAGAGAGAGAGAGAGAGACAGCATATATATGCATATGTAATGTTATCTCTGCTGGAAAGTGAGTTTTAATATTATCGTGTAGCAGACTGCAGCACGACTCTCTATTCTTGTAGCCTGAGTATGTTCAAGACTTTAAAGCAATCAGTAACATTTCTTTCTCTCCCTATTTCAAAACTGAATTTTAAAACTTCTGGATTAGGTTGCACCGGCTATTCGTAAGTTCATTACTAAGATTGTGTGTCCTCCCCAAGTTCTTAGTAACTGCCAGCGAGGTTCAAACTTATGATTTCACTAATTTGGGTCAAACTAAGAATTGTCTTAGCTAGTAAAGACTTTAGTTAACGCATAAAGTGGCTGCTAGGAAACATACATAGCATCGTCCAATGCAAAGCAATCAAATAAGTAACAGGATGTCACTGTAGAATCACAAGCTGTAACGTAACTTACAAAAATAACAGTTTTAGGGGTGCAAATGATGTCTTAAACTAAACTGCCAATCCTTTCTATGTAAATGTGGGTATTTGTTTTATTTATGCATTCATATAAATATACAGTATGTGTTTCAGAGTTGTCGTTTTCATGCAGTTAAAAGTACTCTACATAGTTTTCAACTGAAACTGTCTCAGTCTGATACAGACGCCTCTCTATGACCTACATAAGCAAACGAGACCAACAGCGAGAAGATTGGCTATTTCCATTCGTGTCTAATTTTTGTGAAATGTAATATAAGGTCTTTCCAGTTCACATTGTCATTAAGCAGCAATTTAATCAAGTGTCATGTCAGATATGACGATCATTTTTCATATTTTACCCTTCAGTCTACACACAGTCATATATTAGCAAGCTGACGTTAGTTTTGTCATTTGGTCCAGTTGGTCCACAGTTACACCTGGCAGTGTAAATATTTAGCAACAATTCATCTCTATAAGTAAAGACTTCTTTGTACGGTGCAATCGCTTTGAATGTTTTGATGCATAAATCTCCCCTTAGTAAACACTTAAGTTATAACCAGGCTGAGTCTGAACTTAAAAAGAGCAGGTGCAGCTGGCACTCGGCCCAGTATAGCAAGTGGCCCTTGCTGTTAAGCTCAACGTTGCCTGGCAACATAAGTGGCAGGAATTCGGAGGTACAGGAACTATATTTTGTGGTGTTTAAAACATACACTATCATTAAGTTTGTGGTGTTACATCCAATGCTGCTTTCACAGTTTGACGGGACCGACTCCAATCAACTTACAGCTGTGCAGCTACATGTATAACCAGGGCTGGACCGGGATAATTATTCAGGTCAGGACTCTGATGTCAGCCCAGGCCAATGTCCACAGATTCACAACAGACCGTATATACTGTAACTGTTTGTGTGGAAATATATTTTCAGTTTACTGTTTATGCCATTTAGTTTCATTACTGCACACAAAAACTGCTTCAAAAAACATCCAACATAGTTATAAGTGTCCTCAGTTTCAAGAGCCGTTCAATGGCACTTCATAATTAAGGCTACAAGAATAAATATTCATATAGTTTGGAGTGTTTGTCCTGACAGAAAAGAGTAAACCTGTCTTTATTTTCAATATTATTTGCATGCATACACATCTCCTGCTCTTCTGCATAGCGTGATTAAGTGCTGATGCCGTTTATTAGTTTTTTAAATATAGAATCAACTCTGGAAGGATAGCTGGCATATAATGATGTGCTGAAGGCAGCCCTGCCAGCATGTTGAACATATCTGTAATTCTGCAGGATTTATCTGCACTTTCCTTCAGGACTTTCCTCCTTTTAATGTGCTCCCTCTCTGCTCCCCCTTTTTTCTTTCTCCCTTTCTCTCTTTCCCCTTTGCTGTCCATTTTCTCCACACTGCTCGGCCATGCACACTCCATGCACTGACTGAACTTTGTGTTGATGTGCCTACGTGTACGTGACTACAGGGAATTCTCCCGGCCCTGCGTATAATGAGGGCAGAAGAGTATTTTTCACCTCATATGAGGTTTATAGAAACGTAGTGTTAAGACCAGAAGAAATTTAAAACCTTTCAAAACGACCACCGTGTTTTTCTGTTTT